>SJYW01017882.1:0-20546 GCA_006410735.1 Raphicerus campestris | reverse complement strand
GTAGTTTGAGCATTCTTTGGCATTGCCTTTCTTTGGGATTGGAATGAAAACTGACCTTTTCCAGTCCTGTGGCCACTGCTGAGTTTTCCAAATTTGCTGGCATATTGAGTGCACTTTCACAGCATCATCTTTCAGGATTTGAAACAGCTCCACTGGAATTCCATCACCTCCACTAGCTTTGTTTGTAGTGATGCTTTCTAAGGCCCACTTGACTTCACATTCCAGGATGTCTGGCTCTAGGTGAGTGATCACACCATTGAGATTATCTTGGTCATGAAGATCTTTTTTGTGCATTTCTTCTGTGTATTCTTGCCACCTCTTCTTAATATCTTCTGCTTCTGTTAGGTCCTGACCATTTCTGTCCTTTATTGAGCCCATCTTTGCATGAAATGTTCCCTTGGTATATCTAATTTTCTTGAAGAGATCGCTAGTCTTTCCCATTTTGTTCTTTTTCTCCTTTTCTTTGCATTGATAGTTGAGGAAGGCTTTCTTATCTGTCCTTGCTTTTCTTTAGAACTCTGCATTCAGATGCTTATATCTTTCTTTTTCTCCTTTACTTTATGCTTCTCTTCTTTTCACAGCTATTTGTAAGGCCTCCCTAGACAGCCATTTTCCTTTCTGCATTTCGTTTCCATGGGGATGGTCTTGATCTCTGTCTCCTGTACAATGTCACGAACCTCATTCCATAATCAGGCATTCTGTATATCAGATCTAGGCCCTTAAATCTATTTCTCACTTCCACTGTATAATCATAAGGGATTTGATTTAGGTCATACCTGAATGGTCTAGTGCTTTTCCCTACTTTCTTCAATTTGAGTATAAACTTGGCAATACGGAACTCATGATCTGAGCCACAGAGTCACTTTTATATTTCAAAGTTCTATTTTATTTCTTTTAACTCTGTTATCAATTTAAAAATATTGAAGTATAGTTGCTTTGGGCTTCTCAGGTGGCTCAGTGGTAAATAATCCACCTGCCAAGGCAGGAGACTCAAGAGATGCTGATTTGATCCCTAAGTTGGGAAGATCTCATGGAGAAGGAAATGGAAACCCACTCCAGTTTTCTTGCCTGGGAAATCCCATGGACAGAGGCTCCTGGTGAGCAACAGTCTATGGGGTAGCAGAGTTGGACACGACTGAGTGAGCACACATTATTATACACACACAGTTTCTTTACAATGTTGTGTTATTTTCACTGTACATCAAGGTGAATAAGCCATTCATAGACACACACACACACACACACACACATACATATATATATCCCTCTTTTTTGGATTTTCTTCCCATTTAGGTCACCATAGATCACTGAGTAAACTTCCCTGTGCTATACAATAGTTTCTTATTAGTTATCTGTTTTGGAGAAGGCAATTGCACCCCATTCCAGTACTCTTGCCTGGAAAATCCCATGGACGGAGGAGCCTGGTAGGCTGCAGTCCATGGGGTCGCTAAGAGTCGGACACGACTGAACGACTTCACTTTCAATTTTCACTTTCATGCATTGGAGAAGGAAATGGCAACCCACTGCAGTATTCTTGCCTAGAGAATCCCAGGGACAGGGGAGCCTGGTGGGCTGCCGTCTATGGGGTCGCACAGAGTTGGACGTGACTGAAGCAACTTAGCAGCAGCAGTTGTCTGTTTTATGCATAGGTGGCTCAGATGGTAAAGAATCTGTGTGCAATGCGGAAGACCTGGGTTTGATCCCTCGGTTGTGAAGATCCTCTGAATGATGGCACCCACTCCAGTATTCTTGCCTGAAGAATCTCCATGGACAGAGAAGCTTAACCAGCTACAGTCCATGGTATCACAAAGAGTCAGACATAACTGAGCAACTAAGCACAACACAGCACACATGGGGTATATACGTCAATCCCACCCTCCCAATTCATCCCACTCCTCCATCCCCCCTTGAGGTCCATACATTTGTCCTCTACATCTATGCCTCTATTTCTGCTTTGCAAATAGTTCATCTGTACCATTTTTCTAGATTCCACATGTATGCATTAATACAATTTATGTCATATTTTTTGTTGTTTTGAGTACTTTTTGTGTGTATAAAAGCTTTAAACATTTTTCTTTA
This sequence comes from Raphicerus campestris, assembly GCA_006410735.1. NCBI lineage: Eukaryota > Metazoa > Chordata > Mammalia > Artiodactyla > Bovidae > Raphicerus > Raphicerus campestris. Next base: position 18,467 of record SJYW01017882.1, on the reverse strand, counting down.
ATACCTCAATGATGAACTCTTCGTTCTAGCCCCACCCCCTTGATTTTCACTGAACAGTGTTATACAGATGTATTTGGTTTGAGTGCGCCTATTTCAAGNTTTTTGTTGTTTTGAGTACTTTTTGTGTGTATAAAAGCTTTAAACATTTTTCCTTAATACCTCAATGATGAACTCTTCGTTCTAGCCCCACCCCCTTGATTTTCACTGAACAGTGTTATACAGGTGCATTTGGTTTGAGTGCGCCTATTTCAAGAAGCAGTGAAGATGATGGTGCTGAAAAGGAGAATGTCCACACATTAGTGTGTGTGTTTGCACTTTAGGTGGCCATTGAGATGGCAGAGAACATACATAAGATTAAACATCTATAATTTAAAAAGGCATAAGAATTCATTGTTTTACAGTGTGACAAAGTATTAGCAGAGCCTTGAAGGATTCAGGCATCTCCAAAACTGAAGAATACTCTCATCTGAAGTAAATTAGCTTCATAGCTGTTGATTATAACCATCATCATAACAATAATGCAATTGCTATTTTGCTCAGTACTTTTTTTAAAAGTATGTTTTTTTCATTGTTGAGATGATTAAGTTGTTTCAGAAAAACAAAAGAAAGTACAAATGAGTGAGTGACCATGCCATAAAAGCCTTTCCTAAATTATGAAAACCCTGGCTATCTCAGTTATTGTCAGCATTTTACCTGTCTCCTTTATAAATACTGCTTTTAACAATTAGCCAGCACATTATTAAAGGTCTATCTGTACTCCTTACTTGGGCTAAGGGTCTCAGAAAATTGGAATAATTATTGAAATCACTGTATGTTCCCCTCTCCCTGTACTGTTATTATTTGTGCTTACAGCAAGGGAAAGTGTTAGTTGCTCAGTCATGTCTGATTCTTTGTGACCCTATGGACTGTAGTCCACCAGGCTCTTCTGTCTCTGGGATTTTCCAGTCAGCAACACTGGAATGAGTTGCCATGTCCTCTTCCAGGGAATCTTCCAGACCCAGGGATCAAACCCAGGTCTCCTGCACTGGAGGAAGATTCTTTACCATCTGAGCCACCAGAGAAACAGCAAGAGAAGGATATTTAATTTTAAATGCTGGGCTTGAGTTTTCTCTCTTTAAATTATATGATTTCTCTGAGCCTTGTTGACAGCAGCTCAGAGGAAAAAGGAAGAAGAGGTCCCTATACTCATAGTAATGGTTATTTTCCTACATCATAGACAAAATAATTTCTAAATCTTAGCCTCAGAAATCAACCATTTTAGGTAGGACACCTGACTAAAAAAGACAGAAATACAACTTTTTAAAAAATCTAAGGGAAAAATTGTGGATAAGAGAGACATTTTGCTTTGTTTGTTTGAAGAATACAGGAAGCTTATATACTCAAAGAGTTAAAAACCAACCTCTGAAAACAGAAACTAAGATAGTTCTAGTCCTCAGGCAATGAAAACCAGGATCCAGTTCTCAGTGTTCTGTCCCTCTCCCCTGCTTCCCTTTTCATCTCTGGTTTTGCCTATTAGTTTTACTCTTTCCTATTATAAGCCAGTGTCTTCACACAGTGGGGGATTTTGACTCTAACAGCAATAGGTTCACAACCTCACAGCTTCAGACCAGAGATAATAGAGTTCTTTTTCTACAGCTCCAGCTAAAAATATTCTTGGAAAGGAATCCAATTAACCAGGCTCAGCTGGAGCCACATGCTCACCACTTGGATAAACCACTGTGACTAAGGGCTGAGAAGCATTACTATGATTGCCCCCAAATTAAGTTATGTCCTCTCCTTTGACTGCCACTGAACTTTGATAAAAGTTACTGTCAAGGGGTATGGAGATGTGCTCTGAGGACCTTTGAATGAGAGTTAGAAAAGGCAGTACTGTCCAAACAGCAGAAAAAAGGAGGGATTTAGGCAGAAAAAAAAAAAAAAAATAGCATAACACTGATTTTATGGGACGTTATGTTCTCAGTTCCAACAGTTCTCCTGATGAATGAACTTTGTGAACTTACAAGCTGGGGACCGCCTAGATCTGAAAAATTACTCAAGGGAAAAAAAGACAATAGTTATGGGAGAAAATGCATCATGTCATTTATCATCTGTTTTCCCCTTGAAGAACAGGCGTGGCTTTCCTTTGGGTTTTTTGGTGGTTCCAGCAAGGTCGCTTCCTTAATGGAGAGTCCAGAGCCATTGACCTTCAGGTCAAAGCCCAAAGTCAGTCTGATTATCAGCATTAATAAGGCCCTATGAAGTACAATCTATCCTATCCTCTGAGGATTGAATGAAGAAATTCTTCACTTTTAGTGGAGTATAAAACATGTAGGTTATCTCATTCAGGTCAATGTTTCAGGTCAATTACAATATGTATAATATAAAGGTTTAAATTAACATCATAAGATATCATATACAAATACTTTCCATATTATTTTATTCTATTCTAAAGCACTGTAAAGTTCACATTAGAATACTCTCTATGATGAGATTTTGTAGTAATTATCCTTATACCGAATAGACATATTTTTGTTAGACCATGATTACATAGAAACACTATGGTGTTTAGTGTATTCACTTTGTATGAATGCCAAAAACATACGAATGAATACAACTCAAAAGCCATGCTATGTTTATTTGGCCACTGAGCCCTGCTGTAGGGCATCTGAGTAACTCATCATTTCTGAAGAAAGATCTATAGGAATAGAGTGCAGGAAAATTTACTCAGAAATATTTGGCAGAGAACTCTGGAAAGATTTTTTAAAAGTCATTTCATAGTATTATTTTACAAATGTTGAACAAAGAAACAAAGAGAACATGGAAAGCTTCCAAAAAAATGGAAAATGCAAATCCAACAATCAAAACTGAAATACAGTTCATAACAGCTACCAGATTCTTAACAACTTCCTATGGAATAGCTCACAGAACAAGTTAACATCTTCTTGCTTGTGAAATAAAAATTCCCCCTTCTCCTATTTTTTTAAATTATTACTTTCCCTTCACTGTGAAAGAGTGTAAGATTTCATAACAGCAGACATGCAGCATGCTTTTGATTCAGTCAATTTATGTAAATGTTAGACTATGAAAAAGAGAGAATTGGGCAAGAAAATACTCTTCCTATCTCTGACTGGCATTCTTCATTTACTCAGTGGAGCATTTGAGGTGACATCCTGGTCCTCAAAAGTTGTCACGTTCTGTGATTTAATTAGAACTGCTCACTTTCAGGAATATTGAACTAAAGAGTTTTGCCTTGAGAACATTTTACCCTGTGTGAAACAAGCCAGACTTCATCAAGGAAGCCTTCAACTTCTACTGCAATTGATCTTGGATTTTTAGCATAGAGGAAACAAGTCAGAAGCTTTGCCCTGTCTGTCTTCAACTTTGGCAAATTTTTTCCGTGGGATATAAATATTTTATTATTTTCTTCAGTGGGTGTTGAGAAATCCACTAAGATCTGCATCTGCTCTGTTGCAAAGCCTTTCAACTGTTTACTCTGGCCTTAAATCATTTATTTTAGTCAAATCCATTGTCCAACTCATCCAATTGGCATAGATGGAATATTAATTGGAATTAAAGATTAACAAACTCATGTGACTATCATTTCAATTCAAAGGGAAATTTGATCCCTGGGAACAGAAAATGGACTTATTTCATAAGCAGAGTTAGTTTTAACTCGTGATTTAATTTTGAATAATTGTCTAATGTCCATATACATCCCCCCAACTTTTAGCTAGACTTCTTGAAATTCACAATTTCAGAAATTATGTTAGGAGAAGCAACGGCAAGTACCCAAAGAATGAGTGTCTTGAAATTCAGTAGTTGTGTTTTTTAAGTAGTAATTAAGTGGGTAGTAATCAAGTGGGATTTCTATACACTAAACAGCTCAATGATAATTTTTCATATTTTGACTTCTTTTCTTTTTGTAAAATAACTGAGATTGAACAGTGAAAGGAATAAAGAGAAAGTGAAATTAAATTTGAGATCAGAAATTCTTATTTCCAGCCCCAGCACAAAGTCATATGTCATCTAGGACAATCTGCTTCAACTCACAGAGATTCAGTTCTCTGTCTGGGTATTATTGAATGATAACTGCTATAACAAATGGGGCTTCACTTGTAGCTCAGATAGTAAAGAATCTGCCTATAATGCGGGAGATCTGGGTTTGATTCCTGGGTCAGGAAGATCCCCTGGAGAAGGGAATGGCAACAAACTGCAAAAAAATATTTTATTGTGTATAACAATCAATAATTATTAATACATAATAAAATATATTCTCTGATCTCTAAACTGGATGAAGATTTTCTATATCAGATGATTCTTAAATGGTCCTTGAGGTAGCACTCTGACAAGAAGTAATTTAGAGACCAATCCCCTCCCATTGTGGCCCTGTTATTTTGGAGTCCTTCAATTTTGGCTCCACAGAGAGAAGGAAAGCTGAAAGACCTTATGGGATGATTTCAGAACCAGACCTGAAAACAATTCATATCATTTTTAACTACATTCCGTAGACAAAAGCTCTATGACATCCACAGGGTGGATAATCTACACTAATTCTGACAATTAGCAAACTGAAGAGAATTCTCTAGATGTAAGTCAAGTTGTGATGTTGGACACAGGGTATGAGAGCATTATTTTTGTCACAAAATGTAAAATGACCTGGGCTATATCAGTTTAACATTTCCCTCCAAGGGTCTGTCGTTTAGTGGAAAAATTAAAGAGAAAATACAGAGTAGGATTCAAGAAAAGCAGAACTAAGTCAGAGTTGCAAAGGGCAGCATAAAAGACTTGACTGTGAAACCCTGGGGAGTAAGAACTGTATGTGCGATATTTCTCATAATTTTCAACACATTTTCAAGCAACTTATGGACATATTAATATTTGTTGTTGATATTGGAAGCATCATTGACTTAAAGATAGGCTGAAACTCCTGCATGCATGAATGCACACTAAGTCACTTCAGTTGTGTCCGACTGTGCAACCACATGGACTGTAGCTTGCCAGGCTCCTCTGTCCATGAGACTCTCCAGGCAAGAATACAGGAGTGAGTTGTCATTTCCTTCTCCAGGGGATCTTCCTGACCCAGAGATCAAACCCACATCTCTTGAGTCTCCTGCATTGGTAGGTGGGGTCTTTACCACCAGCACCACCTTGGAAGCCTGAAACTGAGTCTGAAACTCATAAAGAGAGAAAGTAAAAGTTGGGTATTCTGAAGATAAACTTTTAACCTCACTGATGGCAAAAGGAGAAGAGGGTGGCAGAGGATGAGATGGTTAGATAGCATCACCAACTCAATGGACATAAATTTGAGCAAACCCCAGGAGATAGTGAAGGACAGGGAAGCCTGATGTGTCCATAGAGTCCAAAGTCTCAAAGTCCATGGAGTCGCGAAGAGTTGGACATAGATTAGTGACTAAACAAAAACAATAAATGTTATCAATAGCCAGTCTTGGCATGGATTAAAAAAAAGTCACTATGGAACCAAACAATCAGCTCAGAAGAGAACATACTCCTATATGACTTACCCCTTTACATGAGCATATTCATTTCTGTTGAAGGGCCTGGGTTATATTCCTAATCATGGTACTACAATTATATATATCAAAACAGAGAGAAATGCCTTCTGGGGAGAAGGACAGGCCTTCAAATCTCCTCAAAAAATTTTATTTTAAAATTTTGTATTGTGTTTATTTGCTGTTGGTTTTTTGTTTATTGTGGGTTTTTTGTGGGTTTTTTTTTTTTTTTTGAGATGAAAAACAAACACTTGTGGATCAAAGAGTCGTATTTTTGTAGGGAGTTTTCCAGAATCCATAAACTATCCATGAAGATAACTCTTCAAAAACACAATGATTTCAACAAAATAAAACAAAGCTGTTGGAGTTTTGCCCTGTGTTGTCAGAATCAAAGGCGTGTCTCTTAATTAGAAAGCCTTTTGCTATAGCCTAGCCACATGGCTTGACATTGCTTGTTGATTTCTATCAGTTATAATTCTAATATGAGCATGGTTTCTCAACTCAACAGGACAGTGAAAACACTGTCTTAAAAACACTTGAAAACACTCATACTCTCACACCAATACAGGAACAAACAAACTTCTAAGAAGTTCATCAGCAGTCAATAGTTTTTAAATACTTCATTTGTGCCAAGCACTGTTCTAAGATGTTTGTACGTAATAAGACAATTAATCTTTCCTTTAAGAGAAAAGTTGCTATTATGGGCCTCACTTTACAGATGAAAAAACTAAGGAAAAACAAGGTGAAAGGGACATACTTAGAAAATAAATAGAGAATTCAAACTCTTTTATCTATTGACTTCAGATTCAGGTTCTTAACTGCATCATCTATATTGCCTGTGCAGACATGAAATATCACAATCAGTCATTTCCAACCATAAAGAAAAAGAAATTTTGCCCTGAGAGAGATTTTTTTTTTAAAAGAGGATGATGCTTCTATTCTTAAAATCAGAGAATAAAGACTTAGTATTCTAGGGACTTCTCTGGCAGTCCAGCAGTTAAGACTCTGCACTTCAAAAGCAGGAGGTGCAGGTTTGATCCCTGGTCTGGGAACTAAGATTCCACATACTGTGTGGTATGGTAAAAAAAAAAAATTAAGAGTTAATATTCTAATAGTTCATATTTGTCTTCCAGCATCTGTGACATATAAAGAGCTTGAAGTCATCACTTTCATCTTTATAACCAGAAAAAACTAAGCCAACTAAAATCAAAGAAAAAAATAACAACTCTTCTTAGACCTACTAGAGAACTATGGTTGTTGGGAAAATGGCCACCCCAAAATCATGATATAGGCGACTCCAAAGAATCACAGCTAAGATCTACTTACCTGAAGACCAGACACCATTGGAATCACAAACTGGTAGAAACATTTAACCAGCAATTTTGATAAACTGCTGGAGACTGAATTGGATCAACCTGTGGGAGGGAAACCCCTGGTGGCCAGAGTCTTATGGGGGCCTCAATTTCCTAGACTTTACCTCCAGGAAACCCACCAGGTTCTCAGGGTGAAATGCTGAGAAAGATACCCTTCTGGCTCCAACAAGAAAAGGAGAAAAATAACAATTGTGAAATATGTCCAAACCCTTCTCCATAATGGACGACTCTCCAGGAAAAATAAAACTTCACCAGAGCCTAGTCACACCTGAGATAAGGGCACGTCTCTCACTTTGTTACCTTAGAGCTTTCGTGATTCAATAAAGGAGGTAAGAAAATGTAAGACATACATACCCAGACACTTAGCCGTGTCTGACTCTTTGCAACCCCATGGACTGTAGCCCTCCAGGTTCCTCTGTCCATGGGATTTCCCAGGCAAGAATACTGAAGTGGGGTGCCATTTCCTCCTCCAGGGAATCTTCCCCACCCAGGGATCAAATCTGCATCTCTTACGTTTCCTGCGTTGGCAGGTGGATTCTTTACCTGGAAACACATGAAGGCTCATACTTCTGAGCTCACTTGCTCCAAGGTAGACAGCCATCATTAACTTCAATCCCTTTGCAACCTAGGACTGCAGCGAACACTACTTCAATGTCTCCCTTACCTGTGTGATGGTAGATCATGCCTGCCTGGCTCTCCAAGGAGCTGCTGCAGAAGTACAATGTCTGTTACATGCTCATGTATAAGGACGATGAGGTCCAGGGGATATAGGGATACTACAAAGGTTAGTGAATTGGCAATGCAGCACAGGTGTACAGAAAGAAATATGTCATCTACATCAAGTGGATGCAGTGTGAGAAGGCAAACAGCACAATCATCCACATGGCCATTCGTCTGAGAAGGTGGTTATCTCTAGGTTAAAATAGGGGGAAATTTGCTTGAATGTAAAGAAAATCTTGAAAAGTTGGAAAAGAGAGACTGTGAGGTAAAAACATCTTATGAGAAAATGTAAGATTAAATGTAACCTGTTGTGCAACCAAGGTTCAGCTGTAGATTTTTAGCTAGTTTGTGTTCCTTTGGAATTTTTCAAGATGCCTCTGGTATGTTTCATTTCCCTCATGTTTTGTTATTGACCTGTGGCTCCGTAAATCTAGTTTTTCAATTTCGATCAGTAAACCTAAAAATAAAAATTGGAAACATTTCCTAAAAAATAAAAATTGTGAAGGTCACAGAACAGGGACATAGACCTACTGAAAGAAGGTGATTTGATCATATGATTACAGAATGGTTCTTCTCTCCCATCCCACACTACCGCCAAGCCTCCAGTATAATAATATTGGATTGCAGCTGCTAGTTTTGCAAGACACAGACTTCCTTTGGGGAGTAATATTTAGGAAAGTACAAAGTCAACAGAGGAAACAAAAACGAGGACACTAAATTCATGCAGGACTGGCACCTACAGCTACAGTAAACATTAAACGCAACCCACTCCTACGTAGATTAACACAAATGTCACACTGAAGGACTACTTAGTTCACTTTCTATTCACCAACACATAATGTCAGGCTTTCAACAAAAATAACAAGGCAGGCTACAAGGAAAAAGGCAGTCAAACGATCAAAGCAAGTATCAGAACTAAACTCAGATATGGCAGAGATGCTGGAATTCCACTGGAAATTTAAAGTAACTCTGATTAATATGCTAAGGGCACTAATGGAAAAAGTGGACAGGATGTGAAAACAAATGAGTAATGTAAGCAAAGTGATGAAAACTCGAAGACAGAATCAAGAGGAAATGCTAGAAATCAAAAACACTGTAACGGCAATGCAGAATGCCTTTGATGGGCTCATCAGTAGATTGAACATGGCTGAGAAAAACAGTGAGTTTAAAGACAGATCAATAAAAACTCCCCGAACCAACAAGAAGGTGAAAAGACAATGTAGGTAAGAGGAGAAAAGTCTCCCCAGATATACTTTAATTAGTAGACTTAGACTACTATCTAGTACTAGAACTTGTATCTAATAAGGAGTTCAACTTGATTAAAAATCTATGTGTTCTAGTCTCTAGCATTGACATGTATTCACTATTATGTGTAAAATATATAGCTAGTCGGAAGCTTCTGTACAGTACAGGGAGCTCAGCTCTGTGCTCTGTGGTGACCTAGAGGAGTGAGATGGGGCGGTGGGGAGTGGGAGGGAAGTTCAAGGAGGGGAGAATATATATATATACTTTGGCTGATTCATGTTGCTGTATGGCAGAAACCAACACAATATTTTAAAACAATTATCCTCCAATTAAAAAGAAAAAATAATTTTTTTAAAATTAAAGCTATAGTATAGAGAAAAAAATATTTAAAACAATGAAGTAAAAAAATCTATGTGTGGTTTTTCATATCTGAGCAGAGACAATTATTAATACAAAGGCTTTACCAGGCAGAAGACCTCATGTGGGAAATCTGTCCTCCTCACAAGGGATTTGGTGCATAGCTGTGTGTTACAGTTTCTGAAAAGAGGTGTCCTCTGGCTGGTTAAGAGCATACTATTTGCATATTTGTATTCCTAGCCCTATTCCTAAATTTGGGCAGATCTATGTAGATTCCTCTGCTAAAACCTCCTTTTGTAGGGGAACAACTTTAAGATACTGTACCTTCTTCAACTCTGTACCCATCACTTTCACACTCCTTGCCTTTACTCCTCTCCTCCCAAACCCAAGGTCTATAAAACTGCCAGACTTTTGCTGGAAGCTTCCTCAACAGTGGGACAACCACTATATCCAGGCTGATCCACACAACTCTCAACTGGTTCCTTGTTCCATGGGGAAAAATGGAATACAAGTCAGTACTTTCTCTCATTTTAGCCTCTTGTTTATACCATTTCAGTAAGAGATTAAATGTTTAACTGTCATTTTTGCCTTGTGGCTTTAAATGACTACTCTGACAAATGGCAGCTGTACTCTGTCTCCCAGCTCAGCTGTACTCATGAATCTAAAATACTTTTTAAAAGTTTACAGCTCAATGATAAAACAACAAATAACCCAATTAGAAGATAGTCAAAGGATCTGAAGAGTTATTTTTTTCAAAGAAGATAAACAAAGAGACAAAAGCCCCATGAAAAGATCTTCACCATCNAAAAATAACAAGGCAGGCTACAAGGAAAAAGGCAGTCGAACGATCAAAGCAAGTATCAGAACTAAACTCAGATATGGCAGAGATGCTGGAATTCCACTGGAAATTTAAAGTAACTCTGATTAATATGCTAAGGGCACTAATGGAAAAAGTGGACAGGATGTGAAAACAAATGAGTAATGTAAGCAAAGTGATGAAAACTCGAAGACAGAATCAAGAGGAAATGCTAGAAATCAAAAACACTGTAACGGCAATGCAGAATGCCTTTGATGGGCTCATCAGTAGATTGAACATGGCTGAGAAAAACAGTGAGTTTAAAGACAGATCAATAAAAACTCCCCGAACCAACAAGAAGGTGAAAAGACAATGTAGGTAAGAGGAGAAAAGTCTCCCCAGATATACTTTAATTAGTAGACTTAGACTACTATCTAGTACTAGAACTTGTATCTAATAAGGAGTTCAACTTGATTAAAAATCTATGTGTTCTAGTCTCTAGCATTGACATGTATTCACTATTATGTGTAAAATATATAGCTAGTCGGAAGCTTCTGTACAGTACAGGGAGCTCAGCTCTGTGCTCTGTGGTGACCTAGAGGAGTGAGATGGGGCGGTGGGGAGTGGGAGGGAAGTTCAAGGAGGGGAGAATATATATATATACTTTGGCTGATTCATGTTGCTGTATGGCAGAAACCAACACAATATTTTAAAACAATTATCCTCCAATTAAAAAGAAAAAATAATTTTTTTAAAATTAAAGCTATAGTGTAGAGAAAAAAATATTTAAAACAATGAAGTAAAAAAATCTATGTGTGGTTTTTCATATCTGAGCAGAGACAATTATTAATACAAAGGCTTTACCAGGCAGAAGACCTCATGTGGGAAATCTGTCCTCCTCACAAGGGATTTGGTGCATAGCTGTGTGTTACAGTTTCTGAAAAGAGGTGTCCTCTGGCTGGTTAAGAGCATACTATTTGCATATTTGTATTCCTAGCCCTATTCCTAAATTTGGGCAGATCTATGTAGATTCCTCTGCTAAAACCTCCTTTTGTAGGGGAACAACTTTAAGATACTGTACCTTCTTCAACTCTGTACCCATCACTTTCACACTCCTTGCCTTTACTCCTCTCCTCCCAAACCCAAGGTCTATAAAACTGCCAGACTTTTGCTGGAAGCTTCCTCAACAGTGGGACAACCACTATATCCAGGCTGATCCACACAACTCTCAACTGGTTCCTTGTTCCATGGGGAAAAATGGAATACAAGTCAGTACTTTCTCTCATTTTAGCCTCTTGTTTATACCATTTCAGTAAGAGATTAAATGTTTAACTGTCATTTTTGCCTTGTGGCTTTAAATGACTACTCTGACAAATGGCAGCTGTACTCTGTCTCCCAGCTCAGCTGTACTCATGAATCTAAAATACTTTTTAAAAGTTTACAGCTCAATGATAAAACAACAAATAACCCAATTAGAAGATAGTCAAAGGATCTGAAGAGTTATTTTTTTCAAAGAAGATAAACAAAGAGACAAAAGCCCCATGAAAAGATCTTCACCATCACTAAATATGGAATTGCGCAACAAATTAGATAACACTTAATATCCACTAAGATGACTATAATGAAAGAGACACATAATAACAATATGAATGAGAATGTGAAAAATTGAAACTTTCACTGCTGATGTGAATATAATATGATGCACCTACTTTGGAAAACAGTCTGGCAACTCCCAAAAAGGTAAAAATAGAGTTACCATATGACTCAATAGTTATACTCTCAGTTATATATGCAGAAGAGATGACATAAACTGAAAGATAAATGAAAACATAACCATATGAAAACTTGGGTTTAAATGATCATAGAAGCATTATTCATATTAGCTAAATAGTAGAAACAACAGAATGTCTATCAACTGAGTAAGCAAACTAAATATGGGATATCTATACAATGGAACATTATTCAACAACAAAAATAAATGAAGTATCATTACTTGCTAAAACATTGATAAACTTTGCAAACATCATGCTAAGTGAGAAAGTCACAAAGGATCACATATCATGATTCAATTTATATGAAATGTCAAGAATAGGTATATATACACAATATATATGTATATATATATACATATTATATATATATATAATATATACAAAAATCAGATTATTAGTTGTCTACCCCTAGAGGGTAGGGTCTTTAAGGCACATGGGATCTAATTTGAGCAATAATAATATTCTAAAGCTGATTGTGATGAGAGATGCATTCAGTTCAGTTCAGATTAGTCACTCAGTTGTGTCCAACTATTTGCAACCCCATGGACTGCAGCACACCAGGTCTCCTTGTCCATCACCAACACCCAGAGTTTACCCAAACTCATGTCCATTGAGTCAGTGATGCCATCCAGCCATCTCATCCTCTGTCATCCCCTTCTTATTCTGTCTTCAATCTTTCTCAGAATCAGGTCTTTTCAAATGAGTCAGTTCTTTGCATCAGGTGGCCAAAGTATTGGAGTTTCAGCTTCAACAANAACTCTTCTTAGACCTACTAGAGAACTATGGTTGTTGGGAAAATGGCCACCCCAAAATCATGATATAGGCGACTCCAAAGAATCACAGCTAAGATCTACTTACCTGAAGACCAGACACCATTGGAATCACAAACTGGTAGAAACATTTAACCAGCAATTTTGATAAACTGCTGGAGACTGAATTGGATCAACCTGTGGGAGGGAAACCCCTGGTGGCCAGAGTCTTATGGGGGCCTCAATTTCCTAGACTTTACCTCCAGGAAACCCACCAGGTTCTCAGGGTGAAATGCTGAGAAAGATACCCTTCTGGCTCCAACAAGAAAAGGAGAAAAATAACAATTGTGAAATATGTCCAAACCCTTCTCCATAATGGACGACTCTCCAGGAAAAATAAAACTTCACCAGAGCCTCGTCACACCTGAGATAAGGGCACGTCTCTCACTTTGTTACCTTAGAGCTTTCGTGATTCAATAAAGGAGGTAAGAAAATGTAAGACATACATACCCAGACACTTAGCCGTGTCTGACTCTTTGCAACCCCATGGACTGTAGCCCTCCAGGTTCCTCTGTCCATGGGATTTCCCAGGCAAGAATACTGAAGTGGGGTGCCATTTCCTCCTCCAGGGAATCTTCCCCACCCAGGGATCAAATCTGCATCTCTTACGTTTCCTGCGTTGGCAGGTGGATTCTTTACCTGGAAACACATGAAGGCTCATACTTCTGAGCTCACTTGCTCCAAGGTAGACAGCCATCATTAACTTCAATCCCTTTGCAACCTAGGACTGCAGCGAACACTACTTCAATGTCTCCCTTACCTGTGTGATGGTAGATCATGCCTGCCTGGCTCTCCAAGGAGCTGCTGCAGAAGTACAATGTCTGTTACATGCTCATGTATAAGGACGATGAGGTCCAGGGGATATAGGGATACTACAAAGGTTAGTGAATTGGCAATGCAGCACAGGTGTACAGAAAGAAATATGTCATCTACATCAAGTGGATGCAGTGTGAGAAGGCAAACAGCACAATCATCCACATGGCCATTCGTCTGAGAAGGTGGTTATCTCTAGGTTAAAATAGGGGGAAATTTGCTTGAATGTAAAGAAAATCTTGAAAAGTTGGAAAAGAGAGACTGTGAGGTAAAAACATCTTATGAGAAAATGTAAGATTAAATGTAACCTGTTGTGCAACCAAGGTTCAGCTGTAGATTTTTAGCTAGTTTGTGTTCCTTTGGAATTTTTCAAGATGCCTCTGGTATGTTTCATTTCCCTCATGTTTTGTTATTGACCTGTGGCTCCGTAAATCTAGTTTTTCAATTTCGATCAGTAAACCTAAAAATAAAAATTGGAAACATTTCCTAAAAAATAAAAATTGTGAAGGTCACAGAACAGGGACATAGACCTACTGAAAGAAGGTGATTTGATCATATGATTACAGAATGGCTCTTCTCTCCCATCCCACACTACCGCCAAGCCTCCAGTATAATAATATTGGATTGCAGCTGCTAGTTTTGCAAGACACAGACTTCCTTTGGGGAGTAATATTTAGGAAAGTACAAAGTCAACAGAGGAAACAAAAACAAGGACACTAAATTCATGCAGGACTGGCACCTACAGCTACAGTAAACATTAAACGCAACCCACTCCTACCTAGATTAACACAAATGTCACACTGAAGGACTACTTAGTTCACTTTCTATTCACCAACACATAATGTCAGGCTTTCAACAAAAATAACAAGGCAGGCTACAAGGAAAAAGGCAGTCGAACGATCAAAGCAAGTATCAGAACTAAACTCAGATATGGCAGAGATGCTGGAATTCCACTGGAAATTTAAAGTAACTCTGATTAATATGCTAAGGGCACTAATGGAAAAAGTGGACAGGATGTGAAAACAAATGAGTAATGTAAGCAAAGTGATGAAAACTCGAAGACAGAATCAAGAGGAAATGCTAGAAATCAAAAACACTGTAACGGCAATGCAGAATGCCTTTGATGGGCTCATCAGTAGATTGAACATGGCTGAGAAAAACAGTGAGTTTAAAGACAGATCAATAAAAACTCCCCGAACCAACAAGAAGGTGAAAAGACAATGTAGGTAAGAGGAGAAAAGTCTCCCCAGATATACTTTAATTAGTAGACTTAGACTACTATCTAGTACTAGAACTTGTATCTAATAAGGAGTTCAACTTGATTAAAAATCTATGTGTTCTAGTCTCTAGCATTGACATGTATTCACTATTATGTGTAAAATATATAGCTAGTCGGAAGCTTCTGTACAGTACAGGGAGCTCAGCTCTGTGCTCTGTGGTGACCTAGAGGAGTGAGATGGGGCGGTGGGGAGTGGGAGGGAAGTTCAAGGAGGGGAGAATATATATATATACTTTGGCTGATTCATGTTGCTGTATGGCAGAAACCAACACAATATTTTAAAACAATTATCCTCCAATTAAAAAGAAAAAATAATTTTTTTAAAATTAAAGCTATAGTGTAGAGAAAAAAATATTTAAAACAATGAAGTAAAAAAATCTATGTGTGGTTTTTCATATCTGAGCAGAGACAATTATTAATACAAAGGCTTTACCAGGCAGAAGACCTCATGTGGGAAATCTGTCCTCCTCACAAGGGATTTGGTGCATAGCTGTGTGTTACAGTTTCTGAAAAGAGGTGTCCTCTGGCTGGTTAAGAGCATACTATTTGCATATTTGTATTCCTAGCCCTATTCCTAAATTTGGGCAGATCTATGTAGATTCCTCTGCTAAAACCTCCTTTTGTAGGGGAACAACTTTAAGATACTGTACCTTCTTCAACTCTGTACCCATCACTTTCACACTCCTTGCCTTTACTCCTCTCCTCCCAAACCCAAGGTCTATAAAACTGCCAGACTTTTGCTGGAAGCTTCCTCAACAGTGGGACAACCACTATATCCAGGCTGATCCACACAACTCTCAACTGGTTCCTTGTTCCATGGGGAAAAATGGAATACAAGTCAGTACTTTCTCTCATTTTAGCCTCTTGTTTATACCATTTCAGTAAGAGATTAAATGTTTAACTGTCATTTTTGCCTTGTGGCTTTAAATGACTACTCTGACAAATGGCAGCTGTACTCTGTCTCCCAGCTCAGCTGTACTCATGAATCTAAAATACTTTTTAAAAGTTTACAGCTCAATGATAAAACAACAAATAACCCAATTAGAAGATAGTCAAAGGATCTGAAGAGTTATTTTTTTCAAAGAAGATAAACAAAGAGACAAAAGCCCCATGAAAAGATCTTCACCATCACTAAATATGGAATTGCGCAACAAATTAGATAACACTTAATATCCACTAAGATGACTATAATGAAAGAGACACATAATAACAATATGAATGAGAATGTGAAAAATTGAAACTTTCACTGCTGATGTGAATATAATATGATGCACCTACTTTGGAAAACAGTCTGGCAACTCCCAAAAAGGTAAAAATAGAGTTACCATATGACTCAATAGTTATACTCTCAGTTATATATGCAGAAGAGATGACATAAACTGAAAGATAAATGAAAACATAACCATATGAAAACTTGGGTTTAAATGATCATAGAAGCATTATTCATATTAGCTAAATAGTAGAAACAACAGAATGTCTATCAACTGAGTAAGCAAACTAAATATGGGATATCTATACAATGGAACATTATTCAACAACAAAAATAAATGAAGTATCATTACTTGCTAAAACATTGATAAACTTTGCAAACATCATGCTAAGTGAGAAAGTCACAAAGGATCACATATCATGATTCAATTTATATGAAATGTCAAGAATAGGTATATATACACAATATATATGTATATATATATACATATTATATATATATATATAATATATACAAAAATCAGATTATTAGTTGTCTACCCCTAGAGGGTAGGGTCTTTAAGGCACATGGGATCTAATTTGAGCAATAATAATATTCTAAAGCTGATTGTGATGAGAGATGCATTCAGTTCAGTTCAGATTAGTCACTCAGTTGTGTCCAACTATTTGCAACCCCATGGACTGCAGCACACTAGGTCTCCTTGTCCATCACCAACACCCAGAGTTTACCCAAACTCATGTCCATTGAGTCAGTGATGCCATCCAGCCATCTCATCCTCTGTCATTCCCTTCTTGTTCTGCCTTCAATCTTTCCCAGCATCAGGTCTTTTCAAATGAGTCAGTTCTTTGCATCAGGTGGCCAAAGTATTGGAGTTTCAGCTTCAACAACAGTCCTTCCAATAAACACTTAGGACTGATCTCCTTTAGGATGGACTGATTGGATCTCCTTGCAGTCCAAGGGATGCTTAAGAGCCTTCTTCAACACCAGTTCAAAAGCATCAATTCTTTGATGCTCAGCTTTCTTTATAGTTTAACACTCACATTCATATGTGACTCCTGGAAAAAATCATAACCTTGACTAGATGGACCTTGTTGGTAAAGTAATGTCTCTGCTTTTTGATATGCTGTCTGGGTTGGTCATAACTTTCCTTCCAAGGAGTAAGCGTCTTTTAATTTAATGGCTGCAGTCACCATCTGCAGTGATTTTGGAGCCTCCGAAAATAAAGTGAGCCACTGTTTCCCCATCTATTTGCCATGAAGTGATAAGACTAAATGCCATAATCTTAGTTTCCTGAATGCTGAGCTTTAAGCCAACTTTTTCACTCTCATCTTTCACTTTCATCAAGAGGCTCTTTAGTTTTTCTTCACTTTCTGCCATAAGGGTGCTGTCATCTGCATATCTGAGGTTACTGATATTTCTCCCAGGAATCTTGATTTTAGCTTGTGTTTCATCCAGCCCAGCCTTTCTTATGATGTACTCTGCATATAAGTTAAATAAACAGGGTGACAATATACAGCCTTGACATACTCCTCTTCCTATCTGGAACCAGTCTTTTGTTCCATGTTCAGTTCTAACTGTTGCTTCCTGACTTGCATATAGATTTCTCAGGAGGCAGTTAAGGTGATCTGTTACTCCCATCTCTTTCCGAATTTTCCAGTTTGTTGTGATCCACACAGTCAAAGGCTTTGGCATAGTCAATAAATCAGAAATAGATATTATTTGGAACTCTCTTGCATTTTTGATGATCCAGTGGATGTTGGCAATTTGACCTCTGATTCCTCTGCCTTTACTAAAATCAGATTGAACATCCGGAAGTTTATGGTTCATGTATTGCTGAAGCCTGGCTTGCAGAATTTTGAGCATTACTTTACTAGTATGTGAGATGAGTGCAATTGTGTGGTAGTTTGAGCATTCTTTGGCATTGCCTTTCTTTGGGATTGGAATGAAAACTGACCTTTTCCAGTCCTGTGGCCCCCACTGAGTTTTCCAAATTTGCTGGCATATTGAGTGTAGCACTTTCACAGCATCATCATTCAGGATTTGAAATAGCTCAACTGAAATTCCATCACTTCCACTAGCTTTGTTCGTAGTGATGCTTTCTAAGGCCCACTTGACTTCACATTCCAGGATGTCTGGCTCTAGGTGAGTGATCACACCATCATGATTATCTGGGTTGTGAAGATCTTTTTTGTACAGTTTTTTCATGTATTCTTGCCATCTCTTCTTAATATCTTCTGTTTCTGTTAGGTCCATACCATTTCTGCCCTTTACTGAGCCCCTCTTTGCATGAAATGTTCCCTTGATATCTCTAATTTTCTTGAAAAGATCTTTAGTCTTTCCCATTNCATGTATTCTTGCCATCTCTTCTTAATATCTTCTGTTTCTGTTAGGTCCATACCATTTCTGCCCTTTACTGAGCCCCTCTTTGCATGAAATGTTCCCTTGATATCTCTAATTTTCTTGAAAAGATCTTTAGTCTTTCCCATTCTATTGTTTTCCTCTATTTCTTTTCATTGATCGCTGAGGGTTTCTTATCTCTCCTTGCTATTCTTTTGATCTCTGTTTTCAAATGGTTATATCTTTCCTTTTCTCCTTTGCTTTTTG
>SJYW01017881.1:3832-26507 GCA_006410735.1 Raphicerus campestris | reverse complement strand
AATGGATACATTTAATTTAATGGAGATATTATAAGAAACAAAGACAATGGAAGAAAGCAGGGACTCCAGGACAACTACAAAGTATCACAGATCTGTCTTCTACTGTATCCGTCTCGATCTCTTAGAAGTGTTTTGCTCTCCCCTTCTGTCTCACTCTGAAGTATGAACGCCGCATGGGCAATCCTGTTTATTCATCTCTGTGCTCATAGTGCCTGGTTCTCTGTAGATGTTCAGTGAATATTAGCTGAACTGGGCCAGTGAGAAAGAGCCAGAAGCCCTTGGTCTGGCTGTCTTTATGCCTTGCAGATTCACAGAGCTGAGTGAGAGAGGATGAATCAGATTAGACGGGCAGAAGGAGAGAGAGAGAGGAGAGAGAAAGGAAGGGAGAGGCATCAATGATGGAACCCGTTAAAAACGAATCTGTTTCAGGGCCTTCTCCTCCAGCAAGCAGGAACTCTGGCTCACACATCCTGTCCCTCCCCCTCCCCAGCCATCAGACAAAACTTGCTTATTCCACAGTGTCCCCATGCCACAATTTAATGATCNTCTGTTACAGGGCCTTCTCCTCCAGCAAGCAGGCACTCTGGCTCACACATCCTGTCCCTCCCCCTCCCCAGCCATCAGACAAAGCTTGCTTATTTCACAGTGTCCCCATGCCACAATTTAATGATCCATCTCACTGGCCTCTCTTCCTCGAACGCTCCCTGCTCTGGCCGCCTTCTCTTTTGAGCTCCTGGCCACACTTCATGTCGCATAATTACAGCTCAGGTTGACTTCTTGGTTCCCAGAATGCAGAGGTTACTCTTTTAATTGCAGTGAATTCTTTTAAGTCCCTGCTTACTTTTAATTATGAATGCCTGCCGCTGGCTTGCCAGGGTATAACTTTCTGCTGCGGAAGAAAACAAGCCCAAGAAGCAGAGAAGTAATAGGAATCCCATTTTTATGCAAATTGCCTCAATAACAAAGAAATGAGGGAAAAGAGACTCATTCCTGCATTCCTGAGAGGTGACACTGGCCTTTGAAAATGTCCAGCTCCACAGTTAGAAGAGATTTAGATAAAACTAGCTCATTATACCATAGTTTCAGGCTTTATAAACATATCAGCTACTCAACTCCCTTGTCTGTTTACGGCTCATTTCTGATATTTTGACTGGCAGGATGGGCCTTAAGCAACACTTTTATTAAAAAAAAAAAAGAACTGCCTTCAGGAAACCAAATTCCTTAACCTAAGACAATATCCTTTCTGTAAAAAGCACCAGTAGCTTCTACCCAGGTACAAAGAGAATCTTCTCTTCCCACATGTCCCTGTGGTTGCTGCGGGCAGATAATACTTCCTTAANTTTTATTAAAAAAAAAAAAAAAAAAAAAAAAGACCTGCCTTCAGGAAACCAAATTCCTTAACCTAAGACAATATCCTTTCTGTAAAAAGCACCAGTAACTTCTACCCAGGTACAAAGAGAATCTTCTCTTCCCACATGTCCCTGTGGTTGCTGTGGGCAGATAATACTTCCTTTATTTCCTATGTGCTTGGTACAGTGTCAAACACCACAAATGCAATTTTTAAATTATTATGATTTAATTGATAATTGCTTTAAAGGAGCAACATTAATTAAAATACTATTAAGTTAAACTCTCTCCCAGGTGGCTCAACTGCTAAAGAATCCACTAGTTAGTGCAGGAGACACAAGAGACACGGGTTTGATCCCTGGGTCAGGAAGATCCCTTGAAAGAGGAAATGGCAACCTGGTCCAGTAATCTTGCCTGGGAAATCCCATGTACAGAGGAACCTGGTGGGCTAAAGTCCATAGGGTCCCAGAGAATCAAACATGACTAAGCTACTGAGCACATGTTAAGTTAAACTAAACCAATTTTCAGTCAACACAAGTCTATCAAGTACCTTAAGTTTAGTAGTATTTTGTCACTCACTCGTGTCCAACTTTTTGGGACCCCATGGACTATATAGCCTACCAGGCTCCTCCCTCCATTGGATTCTCAAGGCAAGAGTACTGGAGTGGGTTGCCATTTCCTTCTCCAGGGGATCTTCCTGACCCAGGGATCGAACCCAGGTCTCCCGCATTGCAGGCAGACGCTTTAACCTCTGAGCCACCAGGGAACCCCTACCAAATTCCCCATTACTGAGACCTGGAAAGCTCAGGGCTTTGGTAAGATGGGTAAAGCTATCTTTGCAGTTACTGTGGACTAGGTGACCTCTCCTGCCTACTGCCACCCTCTGCTGCTGCGAGGCCTCCTGAGGGGGGTAAGGTGGGTGGGAAAAAGGAGAAATGCCATCCTGACCTAATACCTGCCTGTATCACAGTGTATACTAAGTGATTGATTCATAGTCTTTCACTGAAATCTGAAATGATGGTATTTTTCAGAGAAGAAAACTGAGGCTCAAAGAATTCAAGTGACTTGAAAAGCCAGTGTTTATGTTTGGGTTCCCCAGAGCAGATGCTGAGACAAGGAGCTGATTGCTGCTGCTGCTGCTGCTGCTGCTAAGTCACTTCAGTCGTGTCCGACTCTGTGAGAGCCCAGAGACAGCAGCCCACCAGGCTCCCCCATCCCTGGGATTCTCCAGGCAAGAACACTGGAGTGGGTCACCATTTCCTTCGCCAATGCATGAAAGTGAAAAGTGAAAGTGAAGTCGCTCAGTCATGTCCAACTCCTAGCGACCCCATGGATTCCAGCCTACCAGGCTCCTCCATCCATGGAATTTGCCAGGCAAGAGTACTGGAGTGGGAGCTCATAACAAGTGGATTATTTTGCAGAAAACCTCTGCAGAAGTGGAGAAGCGAGACAAGGGAGGGAGGCATTGATGAAAATCATTTTCTGAAGCCAGCTGTTACCAAGGTCCAGTGGGACTCACTGGAGCTCCATCCAGCGGTGACACTGGTTTCACTGTGCTGTCCTATCTGAGGGATATGGCAGTTGGAGTATCATTCATAAACTTCTGTCAACCACTGCTTAAGCGTTGCTCCCAGAGACGTAGCTTCCTGCCCCTTCCAGTCTGCCAACAACCTGGGAAGAATGTTCCTTTTTCTACTGTAGAGAAAATTGTGTTTCAAAGAAATGCACATATAGTCATCTGGAGTCAGTGGGTACCCACAGAAGCAGTGAGGCCTAAAAGATAGAAGGAACGCAGCGGGCATCAGGGTCTGCTACAGCCGCCTACCTAGCTCATAACGACCAGAAAAGGAAGTCAAACCCAGGAGAATCTGGCTCCAAAGCCTACAGTGAGTGATTCTCCTATCATGTACAATATCATATGCCTGCAGAGAGGTCAGGAATAAACCGAATCAGAAGGATGTCTGTCAGTCTGTATTCAGGATCTACACAGTGCCTATGAAATAAAGTACTAAAACTGACAAGTGCTCGGCACACACTCTGAGGTCATAACCTGGTAAAGAAGGGTGTGTTTCCTCCCTTCCAACCATCACTCACTGCAGGAGGGAACAGAGCATTTCAGTGTCCTGCCCAACACATCACTCTGCTGCAACCTTTGGTCCTGCCCTAGCCTCTGTGGGGTTAGCACACTTGTTTCGACTGGAAGGGAGGAGAACCTCAGTGGCTACTGAGGCTCCTAACTGCCTAAGAAAGCAGTATGTTCAGAAGAGGACTTCTCTCATCCCCTGGGCTATCACAGCTCCAAGAGCTGCTGGAGGGAAGATTTTTCCCACACTTTCCAAGTTAAATAATTATCCTCCTCCTTGATACTGTTAGGACCCTTGACAGCATCTATCTGCCCTCCTTTTTTCTTTGCATCTGCTATCACCAGAACAGCCCAACTCTACCCAAGTTCTACAATCATTTAAGTTTCCCATTTTGCATCCTGGGACCCGTATTCAGTCAGCAGCATGCTTCTCTAATTTTTTAGACTACTTTTTCAAAGTTCTCATTCATCTCTTGTTTTACCTACTAGCACTGGTTTCCCTGGGCTTCCCTGGTGGCTCAGATGGCAAAGCATCTGCCTGTAATGTGCGAGACCTGGGTTCGATCCCTGGGTTGAGAAGATCCTCTGGAGAAGGAAATGGCAGCCCACCACAGTACTCTTGAAAAATCCATGGATGGAGGAGCTTGGTGGGCTACACTCCATGGGGTTGCAAAGTCGGACATGACTGTGCAACTTCCCTGGTTCACTGCTTTCCCCAGAAACATCTTTAGTGTGGCTATATTTGCATTTATTCCCAAGGTCAAGAACTGGGTCTTGGCTGTCCTTCTTTAACTCCATTCTTCCAAACATTTCCCTTTTCCTCCTCCTTCAGAAACCTGACTCCTTTGAAACGGAAAGGATTCGATTATGTCACCTTTCCTCCTTCCTACTGCTGTCAGCTACCTGCTTCCGCATCAGTCCTTTGCATTCACTGATGACGAAGCACCTTCTTTGTTGCTATTCTTGATTTCTGTTCCCATCGCCATTCTAGTGTCCCTCCTCTTCGTGTGTTTTACAGCATGAGAGTTAAGTGGGTAGGCTCTCGGGATAGCAGACCTTTGGCTTTATGTCCCAGTGTTGCTAACTTAACAGCTGTGTGACCTTGGGAAAGTTATCTAATCTTTCAATGTCTTGAATCTGTCATTTGAAAAGTGAGCATAACAATCGTACCATATCTCTTAGATGTCTTATGATAATTAAATGTATAAGTGCATGCCACATTTGAGCTGTGCCTGATAGAGTAAGTACCCAGTTAATGTAGGCAATATTATGATGATGATATTGACTCCTATCAACTCTATGGTAGTAGCAATATTAAAATCATTTCCTTGACCACTAAGCATCATCTCAGAAAATGGAGTAGCTCTCCTTGCATTTTCAAACCTTTCCCAGCTCTTAACTCTGTTTGACCTACAAGTATTAATAGAAGTCTCCTGGCTCGGGAGAATTCTATTCTTCTCTATCCACACTCTCTCCGTTGGTGATCTCGTATAAGCCTATGAATTTAAATAATCTCTATGTGACTATAGCTTCTAAATGAATTCTCTCCTGAGGACTGGTACATTGGATACTTGCTTGATAGTGCCATTTGAATGTCTAAAATGCATCTCAGACTTGACAGAATCACTAACAATTCCTGTATGTGTTCCCAGTAACTTCCAAATCCTTAGTAAATGGCACAACCATTTACCTAGCTGATTACATGTACCTGAATTATTCTTGATGTCACATTTCTTCTTTCTTTCCATGGTATCGATCGAATGTCTGTCTCTCAAAATTTGTTGAAGTCCTAATGCTCAGTATTTGGAAGTGGGACCTTTGATCTCTGAGATATTTAGAGTTAGATAAAGTCACAGGGCAGTGGTGTTGATGGTGGGGGTGTTTCCCAGGTGGTAAGAACCTGCTTGTCAATGCAGGAGATACAAGAGACCTAAATTTGATCTCTGGTCAGGAAGATCCCCTGTAGGAGAGTATGGAGACCCTCTCCAGTATTCTTTCCTGGAGAATCCCATGGACAGAGGAGCCTGAGGGATTATAGTCCATAGGGTCGCAAAGAGTCAGACATGATTAAAGCAACTTAGCATGTATGCACGAGGTCATAAGGATAAAGCCTTCGTGATGAAATTAATGTTCCCATAAAGAGAGGAAGAGGAGACAGGTTTTCTTTCTCTTTTTCTCTCTCTCTGCCATGTGAGGATACAGAAAGTAGGTGGCTATTGGCAAATCAGGAAGAGAGTTCTCAGCAGACACAGAATCTACCGGCACCTTGATCTTGGATTTCCCAACCTCTGGGATTGTGAGGAATAAACGTTGTTTATCTGTTGTTGTTTACCTGTGGTTTATTTGTTGTGAAAATGTTGTTGTTTAAGCCACCCAACCTATGTCATTTTGCAGCACTAGCCTGAGTCAGCTAAGATAGTATACTTTCATTTAATTTATTTCCTCAGTCAATATTTATTGAAAACCTAGGCACTAAGGCTAGAGAGATTAACAAAACAAACATTCTTACCCTCATGGGCTTATCTACTTGCATATTGACCCCATCTTGAATGTGTTCACTGTTCTCCATCTTCACTTCAACTCTGAACCACCATCCTCTTTCCTTGGGACAACCACACTGGCCTTATTCTTCCCCTGATTCCATACTTTTTCCATTTATAATCCATTCACTGCATAGCAATAGAATGACCTTGTGAAAACTCTGCCTATTTTCCACAAACACTTCCCATTTTTTGTAATAAAATTGAGTAGCCTTACCTGACCCACCTCTCTAACACCTCTAGCAACTCTACCTTGCTAACTGGACTCCAGCGCATTTGCCTTCATTCCATTCTGCTTTAGAACTGTTGCACTCGACTAAAGGTCACCTTCTCAAAGAGACCTTCCCTGGTCATCTAATATAAAGTAGCCCCAACCACTTTCTCAAGAGACACCCTAACATATTTTCATTGGTGTCTCTCTTAAAAAGCTTTTGTAACTTTCTCAGGGCACTAGTGTTCTAAAACTTTTATTTCCTCATTTATATGATTAATTGCCAATATTTTTTCCCCCCCAGATTTTCAGCTGGTTAAGGCCAGGG
Organism: Raphicerus campestris; assembly: GCA_006410735.1. Taxonomy (NCBI): domain Eukaryota; kingdom Metazoa; phylum Chordata; class Mammalia; order Artiodactyla; family Bovidae; genus Raphicerus; species Raphicerus campestris. The sequence goes on along the minus strand of SJYW01017881.1, from coordinate 19,998 downwards.
TTTATGTTAGTTTTCACTGTTGTATCTTTCATTGCACCTCAAGCAATACCCTGTACATTGTAGAGACAAAATAGCATTTATAAAAATGAGGGGGGAAGTGAAAGAAAAGTTGGCAGATATAAAAATAAATTACTTTGGACTAGGGGTGAGAAACACAGTATTTGAGTGCTAACTTTGTCAAAGTGTGGCCCTGGAGTAGCTTCAAAGTGTGGCCCTGGAGTACATTGTTTTCCTGGGACTCATTTTCTTTTCCTAAACTAACTAATCAGTCAGTCTAGAGATAGAGCCACATAATGGCTGTAGCATGAACAATGGAACAAGAAAGACCTTGTTTTTGAATACTGGCTTTGTGTCCTACTCAGTGTAAGTCTTTGGGAATCTACTTAGCCCTACCCTATTTACTTGGAGAAAACTCTTGAGAGTCCCTTGGACTGCAAGGAGATCCAACCAGTCAACCCTAAAGGAAATCAGTCTTGAATATTCATTGAAAGGACTGATGCTGAAGCTGAAACTCCAGTACTTTGGCCACCTGATGTGAAGAACTGACTCATTGGAAAAGACCCTGATGCTGGGAAAGATTGACGGCAGGTGGAGAAGGGGATGACAGAGGATGAGATGACTGGATGGCATCATTGACTCAATGGATATGAGTTTGAGCAAGCTCCAGGAGTTGGTGATAGAGAAACAGAAGCCTGGTGGGCTGCAGTCCATGAGATCACATGACTGAGCGCCTGAACTGACAGACTGGTCTACCCGAAGAGTGGTAAGAATTAGGCCAGCAATGGGAAAACTTCACATGTGTGTGTGCATGCATGCTAAGCTGCTTCATTTGTGTTTGACTCTGTGTGACCCTGTGGACGGTAGCCTGGCAGGCTCCTCTGTCCATGCATGGAGACCAGCATATGTGAACAATCCAGAAATTCAAGTTCTTTCATCTTTTTCTGCTGTAAACTATAATAAACCAAGTTATTGAACTCATCAAACCTTAGCTAAAGATGTACAGAATGATTGAAGAACACATAAACTGAGTACAGAAATGTATTTTTCTTTTTTCCTCATTTCCAAGCAAAGTAAGGTACAAAGGACATTCCAGCCTTGTTCAATCCCAATCCTGAATATATTAAACTAATTAAAACAAAGAAAGAAGGAAAGAAAGAAAAGAACCTTCCCAAGTATGCACATAGAACAGGTACATAATATTTGCACTCAGCAGGAGGTTTGCACTAGACTTTACAGAGCATGAGCTGCTCCTCCTTCCCAGTCTAGGTTGTGTGGTGTAGGGATGGGGGACAGACAGGTGTCCTGACAGGGAGGTTTCAGTGGAAACAGCAAAGGTCCTTCCTCTCCTGCACACTGGGCAAAATGGCACTGCTGGAGGCATCTGATTCCTCAAAGGGCCTCATATTCACTACAGATGCTCCGAGAGCCCTTATCTGTTTCCTTGACATTGCCTCCTCAGGGGAGAAGGGTGTCTACATTTACTGAGTCTCAGCATCTGTCAGCCACACTCCTAGATGATACATCAGCTTCACAACAAACCTTTGGGTCGGTAGCACTATTTGACATTTTACATTTGTTGACTCTGTCCTATGTGCCAAGCTCTCTGACAGGCAGGCCTCATACTTCATCTCAATCTTCACAGCAATTCTGGAAGAAGACACATCTCTGCACTTTGTGCCAAGGAGAAAATGAAGCGTTGGAGTGGCTGCAAGACTGTGGGCAGTCCCTTGACTGGGGATTGGTAAAGCTGAGATTGAAGACAAGTTCTCTTTGACTCAGAGACCCAAAACAAGAACCAGGTTAATTAAGCTGAAGAAATTACAGACCCCAGAATAGAGCTGATACATGCGTGCTTCTGTGCATGCCCCTACCTGATTCGCTTTCAGGTCATCTTGATGCAATAGTTTATGATTTCCCGATATGCCATAAGCTTTCTCTCTTTAGGGTCTTAAATGTCCACTGTCTACTACTCCACTGAATTTCTCTCTCCCTCTTTCTTTTCCATTCTCAAATGTGCATACTGCGCTTCATTCTGTCAAAGCCCAGATGGATTACAGCAGGTAGCATCTCTTGGTAGGTAAGAGATGAAACTGCTGGGTTAAATAATCAGTTGGAGGATGAAATGAGAGAATGTAAAGTGTCTAATACACTAAAAATTTCCAAAAGGTCAGTAGTATTTATCACTATTACTATTATTTACATCAATTCTACTTCCCTTGGAAATAGTCTTGCTTCTTTCTAGGTAGAAGTGAGGACTCCCACCTACAGGATTCTAAAGAAATTTAGCAGGGCTTCAGAGATCAAATTGCCAGCATCTGTTGGATCATCAAAAAAGCAACAGAGTTCAGAAAAACATCTATTTCTGCTTTGTTGACTATGCCAAAGACTTGACTGTGTGGATCACAAAAAAACTGTGGAAAATTCTGAAAGAGACGGGAATACCAGACCACTTGACCTGCCTCTTGAGAAATCTGTATGCAGGTCAGGAAGCAACAGTTAGAACTGGACATGGAACAACAGACTGGTTCCAAATAGGAAAAGGAGCATGTCAAGGCTGTATATTGCCACTATGCTTATTTAACTTATATGCAGAGTACATCATGAAAAATACTGGGCTGGATGAAGCACAAACTGGAATCAAGATTGCTGGAGGAATATCAACAACCTCAGATATGCAGATGACACCATCCTTATGGCAGAGAGTGAAGAAGAACTAAAAAGCCTCTTGATGAAAGTGAAAGAGGAGAGTGAAAAAGTTGGCTTAAAGTTCAACAGTCAAAAAACTAAGCTCATGGCATCTGGTCCCATCAATTCAAGGGAAACAGATGGGAAAACAGTGGAAAAAGTGGCTGACATTATTTTGGGGGGCTCCAAAATCACTGCAGATGGTGATTGCAACCATGAAATTAAAAGACGCTTACTCCTTGGAAGAAAAGTTATGACCAACTTAGACAGCATATTAAAAAGGAGAGATATTACTTTGCTAACAAAGGTACATCTAGTCAAGGCTATGGTTTTTCCAGTAGTCATGTATGGAAGTGAGAGTTGGACTGTAAAGAATGCTGAACACCTAAGAATTGATGCTTTTGAACTGTGGTGTTGGATAAGACTCTTGAGAGTCCCTTGGACTGCAAGGAGATCCAACCAGNAGTCATGTATGGATGTGAGAGTTGGACTGTAAAGAATGCTGAACACCTAAGAATTGATGCTTTTGAACTGTGGTGTTGGATAAGACTCTTGAGAGTCCCTTGGACTGCAAGGAGATCCAACCAGTCCATCCTAAAGGAGATCAGTCCTTGGTGTTCACTGAGGGACTGATGTTGAAGCTGAAACTTCAGTACCTTGGCCACCTCATGCAAAGAACTGACTCATTTGAAAAGATCCTGATGCTAGAAAAGATTGAAGGCAGAATGAGAAGGGGACGACAGAGGATGAGATGGTTGGATGGCATCACTGATTCAATGGACATGAGTTTGGGTAAACTCTGGGAGTTGGTGAGGGACAGGAAGGCCTGGCGTGCTGCAGTTCATGGGGTTGTAAAGAGCTGGACATGACTGACCCAGTGAACTGAACTGACTGATCCTCTGATAGTCAGCATTTTTTCACTGGTTTATACTATATTTGTTATTTTCTCTTATTTTCTATAAAACTGTATTTTCCTTGAGGATGTGATCTGATTAATCTATTTTGTCCCTCATTATATCTAGACCATGGCTGTGTGGACAATATAGCATTAGGCTATATTTGTGGAAAGGAGAAAGGATGGAGGGGAAGGGAGGGAGGGAGGGAGAAGACAGATGAAAAGAAGAAGAGAAAAACAACAGAAGGAAGGACAGAAGGATGCAGAACAAAAAGTGTGAATATATAAGGCATGTATGCCTAAATCCAATGGGCTTTAGCAAATAAGAACAACAGGACTAAATATAATTGATATCACTTTACTAGCAATTATAACACCCTGCACTTGTGAATACTCATCACACCAGACACCATTATAAGAGCTCTCCCCATAGTATCTCAAGTAGGTATTGTCTTAATTTTGTAGATGAGGAAACTAAGGCATGAGAGCTTCAGCAACATATGAGATCAGTCATACAGCAGTCTGACTCTGGAATCCAGCCTAGTACCACTATTCTCTAGGTTCTTTCGTCTTCAATTGTCTGGCAAGTTCTAAAAAATGATACATTGAACATTCACAATAATTCTTAATTTACCATTATCACCCCAACTTTACTGAATCATAGAATGCTGAGTGACTCTCCCATAGGCCCAGAGCAGGTCAGCTGTGAAAGAAAGATTCATCTTCAGGATTCTTGACCACAGTTCTAGCAGATTCTCTCTGCTTGCCTATATAGGGAAGAATATGCTCAGTGTTTGGACAAAGGTCAGCAAAGGTGCTATAAAACTATCAGCCTTCATCCGAATCATCAATGAAACCCATTTCTTTCTATGTCATAACATCAACCATGGGGTCTTGAAGGTTTATTTATCTTGGTTACTTTTTCTTATTTTGTAAGACTTTATTTTTTTTTAAGTAGTTTTATGTTCACAGTGAAACTGATATAGATTTCTTTTTTTGATGTTTTTTAGTTGCTAAGTTGCGTCTGACTCTTTTGTGACCCCATGGACTGTAGTTCACCAGGGTCTGCTGTCTGTGGGATTTCCCAGACTGGAATACTGAAGTAGGTTGCCATTTCCTACTCCAGGGGATCTTCCCAACACAGGGATTGAACCCATACCTTCTGCATTGGCAGACAGGTTATTTACCACTGAGCTACCCAGGAAGACCCATAGATTTCCTATATACCCTCATTATCACCATTCCTCACCCAAGCAGTACATTTGTTACAATCTGTGAACCTACACTGAAATATCATAATCACCCCCGATTTATACTTTATGTCAGGCTTCACTTCAGGACTGTACTCCATGAGTTTAGACAAATTTATAATGATACGTATCCACCTTTATAGTATCATACAGAGTCATTTCATTGCTCTATAAATGCTCTGTGCTCTGCCTCTTCATCCGACACCTAGCCACAGCCTTAGTTAGTTTTTTATTTGTACATCTCACCTGTTAGAATTCCTTGTGTTCCTTGTGTGGGTTAGTAGTCACTCAGTTGTGTCCGACTCTTTGCAACCCTGTGGACCCCCCTGTCCATGGAATTTTCCAGGCAAGAATATTGGAGTGGATAGCCATTCACTTCTCCAGGGGATCTTTCCAACCCAGGAATAGAACCCAGGTCTCCTGCATTACAGGCAGATTCTTTACTGTCCGAACCACCGGGGAATGTAATGTGGCTTGGCTCCTTGGAGGGACAAAAATGTGCCTTTTTCATTTCTGTACCCCAATTTACAGTACAAGGCTTGGCTCAGAACTCCACAGTTATTGTAGTAAATGAGTCAGTTGAGTTTCTAATGAGCGTGCTTTCATACTGATTAGGATACTCATGCATATTGTCATGGAGAAGATAATATTTGTGTTGGACTTTGAAGGAGAAAGACGAATAGGATTTGAAAAGGGGGATTCTCATGACTCAGTGCTCTGAGTTTTCTTTTTAATGCCTCCCAGATAATTTCACTTTACTTCACTGGCATTATAGTCTATCTACCTATTGATTTATAATCATATATAGCTTTGNCTTTCATACTGATTAGGATACTCATGCATATTGTCATGGAGAAGATAATATTTGTGTTGGACTTTGAAGGAGAAAGACGAAGAGGATTTGAAAAGGGGGATTCTCATGACTCAGTGCTCTGAGTTTTCTTTTTAATGCCTCCCAAATAATTTCACTTTACTTCACTGGCATTATAGTCTATCTACCTATTGATTTATAATCATATATAGCTTTGTATGCAAATTCAGGAAAGGTTTGTTGGGCAATGAATCTACATTCCCACCACATTTTCTCTCAATATACAGCCACGCTAAAGAAAGTCTCATTCTATTGCACAGGATTAGCATAGGACTGAATGAGAAGCACATGCCAGATGTCAGTGCCAGAAATGCAGTAACTGATCAGTGAACAGTGTCAGTCATCCAAGAGGTGGGCATGCCCAGTATTATCAATGGGAGCTGCTACAATCCAAATAGGACTTCCCTGCTGGCTCAGAGGTTAAAGCATCTGACTCCGATGCCGGAGACCTGGGTTCTATCCCTGGGTCAAGAAGATCCCCTGGAGAAGGAAATGGTAACCCACTTTAGTATTCTTGCCTAGACAATCCCATGGACAGAGAAGCCTGGTAGGCTACAGTCCATGGGGTCGCAAAGAGTCAGACGCGACTGAGCGACTTCACTTCACTTTACTTCACAAGCCAAGTAAAGAAGGAATGGCATCAAGAACGAGCTGGAAGCAGGATTTTGCATGACTGGCAAAGGAGAAGAAACAAAGTAACGAGCACAGCCATTTAGGAAGTCATCCTCAAAATGACCCACTGTCCAGATGGACTTCCTGCAGCCTCGGTCAGGTCTCTCGGGTCCAGTGCCATTTTGAAAATACTGACTACGCTTTCCTGGGCTGTCACTTCAAGACTGTGCTGCCCAACTGTCAACATTTGCTGTTGTGCTGTTGCCAAGTTCTTGTTTCACACAATGAAAAATGGAGTCTATTTTGGGCCACTCCTAGGGTTCCAGAAATTGTATTTATACAGCTGGTGAGCATCCAGTTAACATGTGAAAATCAATCAGTCCTCATACCTTGTCAGCGGTGGGCCATGAGTTATGGTGAGAATACTGAGGCACATTTTCTCTCTGGTTCCTTAGTAAATCAGTTCCACACTTTGATGGACATAAACTCTTTGTCCCTTGAGTGTGTCTATAAAATACATTTGTCATGACACAGTGGAAGAATGGTTTTGGAGCCAAAATACTTTGTTCAAATTTTAGAATTACTATTTTCTAGGTGTCTGTCCTTAATCCAATTACTTGACCTCTCAGACTTGGTTTCCTCATATGAAAAATGGGGATAATTACACAATAAATGAAAGGATTAAATTGAGCAATTTGTGATGAGTGTCTAATCATAATCTTGGCTATTAGTAAAAACCTTATAACTATGAATTGATAATATTTTTACTCTTACTTTCAGGCAGCAGCAAATCAGACTGTTGTAAATGTCTCAATCTATTGCTTAAAATTGGAATTAAGCACTCCTTTATCTTTTCCTTTCTTCCTTTCTTTCCCCTATCCTCCTCCTCTTCTCTTCTCTCTTTCTCTGTCTCAGGCTATGTTCAAAAGAGAAGAGTGTACTTCGACTGGCATAGCATTGTGGCATCCTTAAAAATAATCCTCTGAATTAGATATTATAGAAAATGAATTAAAACAGAAAAAGACTGGAGGTAGTGAGGCTCATTAAGAGACTATGAACATCACCATTACACTGAAATTTCCTAACATGGATGATGGTTCTTTTATCTAACTGATCTTTAGGACTAGATGCCTTTGAATCTTGATCTGTGCTTAGTCGCTCAGTTGTATCTGAACTTTTTTGACCTCATGGACTGCAGCCTGCCAGGTTCCTCTGTCCATGTGATTTTCCAGGCAAGAATACTAGAGTGGGGTTCCAAGCCCTCCTCCAGTCCAGGGGAACCTTCCCAACCCAGAGATTGAACCCAGTTCTTCTACTTTGCAGGCTGATTCTTTACCAAATGAGCCTCCAAGGAAGCCCTAGAATCTTGAGCCATCCTCAACTTTATTCCTTCTTTCATCCAACCCATCTACGCAATTACTGAGTCTGGACCATTTAACTTCTTAAACATCACCCCCAGGCCATCTGAGCCTGTGTATATCACAGAGGGACTTCTGTAAGAGTCTCCGAATTGTCTCCTGCTGCCTGAGATATTTACCATCCAGTTTTTACTGTAGCCAAAGTGGCCATTGGGAAGGGAAAACAATCAGAACCCTCCTACATTTAAAACATTAAAAAAAAAAAAAACTTTATTGCCTTGAGATATAGGCACAATTCTATAGCCTGGCAAAGGAAATGTGTACAGTGGTAGGCCTTGCATATCCCCAGAGCCCTGTCTCACACTTTCCCATGGACCACTTGCCCCCACACTTGGTTTTCTGAAGTTCCTCTATTCCCTTTAAATCCCATGATTGTGTCAACCTTTGCACATGGTGATTCCTTCCACCTAGAAGTTGCCTATTCCATTCTCTCTGCTATCTCTTTCTGTTTTTGGTGAAGACCTGCCTCCTTTATAATTCTGAATACAACAGCAGGGACTTCCTCTGTATTCCTTTAGCATTTTGCATGTAACTCCATTAATTGAACTGAATCTCAGTATCTACACATACAAGTCCAAAGGTCATAAAAATGACACTTAAATAGTGGTGTGATCTTGATTTCTTCACACCTTAAATTGAGACCACAATCATGTCTATTTTGTAGAGTCGTTATAAGGATTATAGTAAACATACATTCAGTCAGTTCAGTTCAGTCATTTATTCGTGTCCAACTCTTTGCGACCCTGTGAAGCGCAGCATGTCCGGCCTCCCTGTCCATCACCAACTCCAGGAATTCACCCAAACTCATGTGCATCGAGTCCGTGATGCCATNATCCTGATGCTAGAAAAGATTGAAGGCAGAATGAGAAGGGGACGACAGAGGATGAGATGGTTGGATGGCATCACTGATTCAATGGACATGAGTTTGGGTAAACTCTGGGAGTTGGTGAGGGACAGGAAGGCCTGGCGTGCTGCAGTTCATGGGGTTGTAAAGAGCTGGACATGACTGACCCAGTGAACTGAACTGACTGATCCTCTGATAGTCAGCATTTTTTCACTGGTTTATACTATATTTGTTATTTTCTCTTATTTTCTATAAAACTGTATTTTCCTTGAGGATGTGATCTGATTAATCTATTTTGTCCCTCATTATATCTAGACCATGGCTGTGTGGACAATATAGCATTAGGCTATATTTGTGGAAAGGAGAAAGGATGGAGGGGAAGGGAGGGAGGGAGGGAGAAGACAGATGAAAAGAAGAAGAGAAAAACAACAGAAGGAAGGACAGAAGGATGCAGAACAAAAAGTGTGAATATATAAGGCATGTATGCCTAAATCCAATGGGCTTTAGCAAATAATAAGAACAACAACAGGACTAAATATAATTGATATCACTTTACTAGCAATTATAACACCCTGCACTTGTGAATACTCATCACACCAGACACCATTATAAGAGCTCTCCCCATAGTATCTCAAGTAGGTATTGTCTTAATTTTGTAGATGAGGAAACTAAGGCATGAGAGCTTCAGCAACATATGAGATCAGTCATACAGCAGTCTGACTCTGGAATCCAGCCTAGTACCACTATTCTCTAGGTTCTTTCGTCTTCAATTGTCTGGCAAGTTCTAAAAAATGATACATTGAACATTCACAATAATTCTTAATTTACCATTATCACCCCAACTTTACTGAATCATAGAATGCTGAGTGACTCTCCCATAGGCCCAGAGCAGGTCAGCTGTGAAAGAAAGATTCATCTTCAGGATTCTTGACCACAGTTCTAGCAGATTCTCTCTGCTTGACTATATAGGGAAGAATATGCTCAGTGTTTGGACAAAGGTCAGCAAAGGTGCTATAAAACTATCAGCCTTCATCCGAATCATCAATGAAACCCATTTCTTTCTATGTCATAACATCAACCATGGGGTCTTGAAGGTTTATTTATCTTGGTTACTTTTTCTTATTTTGTAAGACTTTATTTTTTTTTAAGTAGTTTTATGTTCACAGTGAAACTGATATAGATTTCTTTTTTTGATGTTTTTTAGTTGCTAAGTTGCGTCTGACTCTTTTGTGACCCCATGGACTGTAGTTCACCAGGGTCTGCTGTCTGTGGGATTTCCCAGACTGGAATACTGAAGTAGGTTGCCATTTCCTACTCCAGGGGATCTTCCCAACACAGGGATTGAACCCATACCTTCTGCATTGGCAGACAGGTTATTTACCACTGAGCTACCCAGGAAGACCCATAGATTTCCTATATACCCTCATTATCACCATTCCTCACCCAAGCAGTACATTTGTTACAATCTGTGAACCTACACTGAAATATCATAATCACCCCCGATTTATACTTTATGTCAGGCTTCACTTCAGGACTGTACTCCATGAGTTTAGACAAATTTATAATGATACGTATCCACCTTTATAGTATCATACAGAGTCATTTCATTGCTCTATAAATGCTCTGTGCTCTGCCTCTTCATCCGACACCTAGCCACAGCCTTAGTTAGTTTTTTATTTGTACATCTCACCTGTTAGAATTCCTTGTGTTCCTTGTGTGGGTTAGTAGTCACTCAGTTGTGTCCGACTCTTTGCAACCCTGTGGACCCCCCTGTCCATGGAATTTTCCAGGCAAGAATATTGGAGTGGATAGCCATTCACTTCTCCAGGGGATCTTTCCAACCCAGGAATAGAACCCAGGTCTCCTGCATTACAGGCAGATTCTTTACTGTCCGAACCACCGGGGAATGTAATGTGGCTTGGCTCCTTGGAGGGACAAAAATGTGCCTTTTTCATTTCTGTACCCCAATTTACAGTACAAGGCTTGGCTCAGAACTCCACAGTTATTGTAGTAAATGAGTCAGTTGAGTTTCTAATGAGCGTGCTTTCATACTGATTAGGATACTCATGCATATTGTCATGGAGAAGATAATATTTGTGTTGGACTTTGAAGGAGAAAGACGAATAGGATTTGAAAAGGGGGATTCTCATGACTCAGTGCTCTGAGTTTTCTTTTTAATGCCTCCCAGATAATTTCACTTTACTTCACTGGCATTATAGTCTATCTACCTATTGATTTATAATCATATATAGCTTTGTATGCAAATTCAGGAAAGGTTTGTTGGGCAATGAATCTACATTCCCACCACATTTTCTCTCAATATACAGCCACGCTAAAGAAAGTCTCATTCTATTGCACAGGATTAGCATAGGACTGAATGAGAAGCACATGCCAGATGTCAGTGCCAGAAATGCAGTAACTGATCAGTGAACAGTGTCAGTCATCCAAGAGGTGGGCATGCCCAGTATTATCAATGGGAGCTGCTACAATCCAAATAGGACTTCCCTGCTGGCTCAGAGGTTAAAGCATCTGACTCCGATGCCGGAGACCTGGGTTCTATCCCTGGGTCAAGAAGATCCCCTGGAGAAGGAAATGGTAACCCACTTTAGTATTCTTGCCTAGACAATCCCATGGACAGAGAAGCCTGGTAGGCTACAGTCCATGGGGTCGCAAAGAGTCAGACGCGACTGAGCGACTTCACTTCACTTTACTTCACAAGCCAAGTAAAGAAGGAATGGCATCAAGAACGAGCTGGAAGCAGGATTTTGCATGACTGGCAAAGGAGAAGAAACAAAGTAACGAGCACAGCCATTTAGGAAGTCATCCTCAAAATGACCCACTGTCCAGATGGACTTCCTGCAGCCTCGGTCAGGTCTCTCGGGTCCAGTGCCATTTTGAAAATACTGACTACGCTTTCCTGGGCTGTCACTTCAAGACTGTGCTGCCCAACTGTCAACATTTGCTGTTGTGCTGTTGCCAAGTTCTTGTTTCACACAATGAAAAATGGAGTCTATTTTGGGCCACTCCTAGGGTTCCAGAAATTGTATTTATACAGCTGGTGAGCATCCAGTTAACATGTGAAAATCAATCAGTCCTCATACCTTGTCAGCGGTGGGCCATGAGTTATGGTGAGAATACTGAGGCACATTTTCTCTCTGGTTCCTTAGTAAATCAGTTCCACACTTTGATGGACATAAACTCTTTGTCCCTTGAGTGTGTCTATAAAATACATTTGTCATGACACAGTGGAAGAATGGTTTTGGAGCCAAAATACTTTGTTCAAATTTTAGAATTACTATTTTCTAGGTGTCTGTCCTTAATCCAATTACTTGACCTCTCAGACTTGGTTTCCTCATATGAAAAATGGGGATAATTACACAATAAATGAAAGGATTAAATTGAGCAATTTGTGATGAGTGTCTAATCATAATCTTGGCTATTAGTAAAAACCTTATAACTATGAATTGATAATATTTTTACTCTTACTTTCAGGCAGCAGCAAATCAGACTGTTGTAAATGTCTCAATCTATTGCTTAAAATTGGAATTAAGCACTCCTTTTTCTTTTCCTTTCTTCCTTTCTTTCCCCTATCCTCCTCCTCTTCTCTTCTCTCTTTCTCTGTCTCAGGCTATGTTCAAAAGAGAAGAGTGTACTTCGACTGGCATAGCATTGTGGCATCCTTAAAAATAATCCTCTGAATTAGATATTATAGAAAATGAATTAAAACAGAAAAAGACTGGAGGTAGTGAGGCTCATTAAGAGACTATGAACATCACCATTACACTGAAATTTCCTAACATGGATGATGGTTCTTTTATCTAACTGATCTTTAGGACTAGATGCCTTTGAATCTTGATCTGTGCTTAGTCGCTCAGTTGTATCTGAACTTTTTTGACCTCATGGACTGCAGCCTGCCAGGTTCCTCTGTCCATGTGATTTTCCAGGCAAGAATACTAGAGTGGGGTTCCAAGCCCTCCTCCAGTCCAGGGGAACCTTCCCAACCCAGAGATTGAACCCAGTTCTTCTACTTTGCAGGCTGATTCTTTACCAAATGAGCCTCCAAGGAAGCCCTAGAATCTTGAGCCATCCTCAACTTTATTCCTTCTTTCATCCAACCCATCTACGCAATTACTGAGTCTGGACCATTTAACTTCTTAAACATCACCCCCAGGCCATCTGAGCCTGTGTATATCACAGAGGGACTTCTGTAAGAGTCTCCGAATTGTCTCCTGCTGCCTGAGATATTTACCATCCAGTTTTTACTGTAGCCAAAGTGGCCATTGGGAAGGGAAAACAATCAGAACCCTCCTACATTTAAAACATTAAAAAAAAAAAAAACTTTATTGCCTTGAGATATAGGCACAATTCTATAGCCTGGCAAAGGAAATGTGTACAGTGGTAGGCCTTGCATATCCCCAGAGCCCTGTCTCACACTTTCCCATGGACCACTTGCCCCCACACTTGGTTTTCTGAAGTTCCTCTATTCCCTTTAAATCCCATGATTGTGTCAACCTTTGCACATGGTGATTCCTTCCACCTAGAAGTTGCCTATTCCATTCTCTCTGCTATCTCTTTCTGTTTTTGGTGAAGACCTGCCTCCTTTATAATTCTGAATACAACAGCAGGGACTTCCTCTGTATTCCTTTAGCATTTTGCATGTAACTCCATTAATTGAACTGAATCTCAGTATCTACACATACAAGTCCAAAGGTCATAAAAATGACACTTAAATAGTGGTGTGATCTTGATTTCTTCACACCTTAAATTGAGACCACAATCATGTCTATTTTGTAGAGTCGTTATAAGGATTATAGTAAACATACATTCAGTCAGTTCAGTTCAGTCATTTATTCGTGTCCAACTCTTTGCGACCCTGTGAAGCGCAGCATGTCCGGCCTCCCTGTCCATCACCAACTCCAGGAATTCACCCAAACTCATGTGCATCGAGTCCGTGATGCCATCAGCCATTTCATCCTCTGTCGTCCCCTTCTCCTCCTGCCCCCAATCCCTCCCAGCATCACAGTCTTTTCCAATGAGTCAACTCTTCGCATGAGGTGGCCAAAGTATTGGAGTTTCCCTCTCAGCATCATTCCTTCCAATGAACACCCAGTACTGGTCTCCTTTAGAATAGACTGGTTGGATCTCCTTGCAGTCCAAGGGACTCTCAAGAGTCTTCTCCAACACCACAGTTCAAAAGCATCAATTCTTTGGCACTCAGCTTTCTTCACAGTCCAACTCCCACATCCATACACAACCACTGGAAAAACCATAGCCTTGACTAGATGGACCTTTGTTAGCAAAGTAGTATATCTGTTTTATAATATACTAACTAGGTTGGTCATAATTTTCCTTCCAAGGAGTAAGCATCTTTTAATTTCATGGCTGCAGTCACCATCTCCAGTGATTTTGAAGCCCCCCAAAATAAAGTCTGACACTGTTTCCACTGTTTCCCCATCTATTTCCCATGAAGTGATGGGACCAGATGCCATTAAGTACTTAAAATACTGACTAGCATTACTCAAAAATATATATTCATAACTGTGGCTTCTGGTTTCCTATATTTAAGCATAGATGTGACCTGGGATTTGTGTCCAAGTTTCTCATCCCAACTAAACTGTAGTTCCTTTTCTGACCTCAGCAAGACTGAATGTTCCCAAACTGAAGGCCCTATTCCCATAAGTCACTCTTCCATGAAGAGTTCCTTAATCTCAGTAGGAAATGTTTCTTCCACTTTAGTGCTTCAGAAACACTTTGCCCCTGTCTTCACTTCCATATTCTAAGCCCCCAGGCAAAGTTATATCATAGAAGCCTTCTTTCCTCAAGAAAGCTTCCTTTCCTGAGGGCAGATCCTGGTTCAGTCATCTTTATCCACTTCTTCCCCCAGCACCCGGTGCAGAGCCAGGCATCCGGTCAGAGCTGTGGGAGTATGTGTGGACAGACAACACTCACAGGTGTCTTAGTCTGTTTGGGCTTCTATAATCAAAAAACATCATAGACTGTGTGGTTTAAAAACATCAGAAATTTATCTCTCATAGTTCTGGAGGCTGGGGTTTTGGTGTCTGGTGACGGCCATCTTCCTGGTTCATAGACAGTTATCTTTTTTCTGTGTCCTCACATGGTAGAATGAAAGGGCTAGAGAACTCTCTGAGGTCTCTTTCATAAGAGCACTAATTCCACTTATGAATATTCTACTTCATGATCTAAATCACCTCTCAAAGTCCCCACCTCCAAATATACCCACACATTGGAGACTGGGTTTCACCATATGACTTCTGAGTGTACACATTCAGTCTGTCTGACTGGCTTCCCTCTTTCAGGGTTTCCCATCAATGTTGTTACTCACAAGGGCCGGTGGCAGTAAACACCAGTGAACACAATGACTCTGAACAGGTCTGCATTATCGCTAATGCCTCAGCATTCATTCTTCTGCTTTGTAACCAGAGATAACGGAGGTGCCTGAGTCTAAAACCATTCACTGCCTTGGTGCAGGGAAGCTGAATATCTGCGGAACATTTCAAGAAAGAAGTGTTTCTGAAAGCAGGAAAGGGGGGAAAAAAGCCTGAAATCAGTAAGGCCTGAATTCCCATTTGCAATAGCAAAAAAGGAAACTCACTTCTTGCGTGCATCCTTGAAGGGATATAGGTGGTGTGGACCAGGAAAAGCTGACCACACTTCCTTTTGGAAGGTAATGGAGCTGTGGGAGTGTGTTGCGACAACAGGAGAGGAGACACTTTTGAGGGTAGCAATGAGTCAGATCTCTGGAGATAATATACTTTCCTCATCAAGTTTTCTTCCTTGTCAACAACACCACTGCTGCCACTGCATTTACACAGCACTTCACACTGAGTAGCTTGCGCTTTCTAGTCTCTATGGCATTTATGTAGCAGAATATGCCACCCCAAAGTATATTTGTTTGGCATTTTTTTTTCCCAGCTGATTATTTTAAGAAACAGCAGATACCCTAGAAGCTCTGAAAGAGAGTAGCAATTACCCTTTTGTAAGGGAAATTTACACTATAAATCTATAACCAGGAAGGGGGCCTATAACCAGGAAGGGAGCTATTACCAGAGATCCCTCACTTTTTTGCCTGAGAGACTTGCCCTAGGGCAGGCAAGGCCAATATTTGTCTATCAAACGTTTCCTCTCCTCACCTTCCAGCAAATTGCCTGCTCCCCTTTGAAGTCCCAGGGCCCAATTCCCTTCTTTAATCAGGATTATAGATAAACCTCAATAGTCTGGCTTCCTTTGAGTCACACATCTTTGAGGGATTTCTGTATGTATGTAGACACTTTTTTTTTCCTCCTGTTAATATGTTTTTGTACTATAGGTGGGGGAGGGGTCTCAGCCAAGAACCTAGAAAGGAGAGGAAACATTATTTTTCTCCCCTACAATCTCTAGTTTAAAATTCTGTGAAATAAATACAAAGATCTCTATTCTACAGATTAGAAAATGGGGCTCAGAGATGCCCCAAATCTGGAGATTGATAGAACCAGGTCCCTTTTCTTAAGCCAGATCTTGAAGGATGGGTTAGATCCTGGCAACCAGAGACACCCCCATGCAACTACTTTTCACGTAGTCCCTGTTTATTTTT
>SJYW01017878.1:358132-368132 GCA_006410735.1 Raphicerus campestris | reverse complement strand
TATATATCAATTATAAAAAGAGCCTACATTAATTTTCCATTTATTACCTTTACTAATCTATAGTCTCTAGGGGAGGTAACATGGGAAAGTTAAAACTGAACAAACAGTAATATTCTCAAACCTAAGGAGATATTTTTAAATGGCAATTAAATTAAAATAGGAGAGCCATTGGGCAATAATCTGACTGGCCATATTTATTTCCTGAGGAGGTCATGTCAGATGTTTAGTAGAGAATCTGGGATTAGGAAGGTTTAGAAGCCTTCAGAATTATTCTGCAAATCTTAGTTTTCTCTGATTTTATTTGTGTATGCAACTTCCACGTGATTGATATCAAGCCTTGGTTTCATTAGGCCTCTGGAACCCCATAACTTGTTAATGTTTCTCAATAGATTGAAGAATGATTAATGAATTTGTGTGGCAGGGCGGGGTTAAGAAGGAAGGCACGTCAAGAACAAATGACTAAGATCTCTAGCAGTTTTTCCAACAAGCAAATTCAATTAGAGAAATTCTTTTATATTTTATTATCTCGTTATTCATCTGTTCATGTATTTAAAAGCAATATATTNGATGTGTATAAGAGACAGCGTCAAGAACAAATGACTAAGATCTCTAGCAGTTTTTCCAACAAGCAAATTCAATTAGAGAAATTCTTTTATATTTTATTATCTCGTTATTCATCTGTTCATGTATTTAAAAGCAATATATTGCTTCTTCATGAAGTCATTAGTTTTTCCTAAATTAAAAAATGTGTTTTTCTGTATATTTTGAAATCATAGTTTTCTTATGGGTGACCTATAAGCAGCACCTAAAGATTATAAACTAACAAAAGATTATCCCTCAGAATAAAAGCATGATCTGTACATTTGTTTTTATGTTTGTCAATATTGCTCTGGCCTAAGGCATCACTTCATGGGAAATAGATGGGAAAACAGTGGAAACAGTGTCAGACTTTATTTTTGGGGCTCCAAAATCACTGCAGATGGTGATTGCAGCCATGAAATTAAAAGATGCTTACTCCTTGGAAGAAAAGTTATGACCAACCTAGATAGTACATTGAAAAGCAGAGACATTACTTTGCCAGCAAATGTCTGTCTAATCAAGGCTATGGTTTTTCCTGTGTTTATGTATGGATGTGAGAGTTGGACTGTGAAGAAAACTGAGTGCTGAAGAATTGATGCTTTTGAACTGGGGTGTTGGAGAAGACTCTTGAGAGTCCCTTGGACTGCAAGGAGATCCAACCAGCCCATTCTAATGGAGATCAGTCCTGTGTGTTCATTGAAAGGACTGATGTTGAAGCTGAAACTCCAGTACTTTGGCTGCCTCATGTGAACAGTTGACTCATTGGAAAAGATTCTGATGCTGGGAGGGATTGGGGGCAGGAGGAGAAGGGGATGACAGAGAATGAGATGGCTGGATGGCATCACTGACTCAAAGGACATGAGTTTGAGTGGACTCCGGAAGTTGGTGAGGGACAAGGAGGCCTGGCATGCTGTGATTTATGGGGTCCCATGGAGTCGGACATGACTGAGTGACTGAAGTGAACTGAACTGAAGGCATTTCAAGTGTCTAGTCAGAGACCATTTCTATTCTCTTGTTCTTTGTTTCTTCCTTTAAATACTACCCAATTACAGTTGAAAGAGAAGCATCTTTCCTCTCCAATTGCAAAATTATATAAGGTAAGTTGGGAGCTCCTGGAGGGCAAATTATTTACTTCGTGGCAAACACTCATTTAAGACTGAAAACAAAAGAGAGAGAGATGTAAGAGGGTGTAGAGGAGGGGAGAGAGAGAGTAGGAAAAAGAGGATAAGCACACGGATACTGAAACATGCAAATCCATGGTTCCAGTCATTCCCAGTAGCTATTTCACTCTAGTCTTCCTTATAGTTTTATAACTTGAACAAATATTTCACTTGAACTCCTTTCCATATGAANTAAGAGTATTTCTGGTAGAGAGAGGCAAGGTGACACACACACAGGCCTTCCCTGTTTTTGTCTCTGCCTGTGGATGCGTGAAGTGAAAGCGAAGTCGCTCAGTTGTGTCCGACTCTTTACAACCCCATGGACTGTGGCCTATCAGGCTCCTCTGTCCATGGGATTTTCCAGACAAGAGTGCTGGAGTAGATTGCCATTTCCTTCTCTGGGGGATCTTCCCCACTCAGGAATTGAACTCTGGTCTCCAGCATTGCAGGCAGACGCTTCACCATCTGAGCCACCAGGGAAGCCCCATGGGTATCCCCAATTTCATAAGACTGATTCATCAAGGGGATCTGGAGTCTGTTTCAAGACTCAAATGTTCTAAATGCAGCGGTTAGGGAGTAGGAAGCTTCTGTGTGTGACTTATCAGAGAAGCCTTGCTTTGAGAAAGTTGTAGCTTGCCTAGGAGTTAAGGCATTAATTTGGCTATCACTTCTTATGTATGGCATGGCTTCAAAGGATACCCACAACAAGAGACGAGGTGAATGAAAGCTTTAAGTCATCTGCAATCCATAACATTATGCTTTTTCTTTCAGAACAAGTCCAAGAATGTTTTCATACCTACAACACAAAGAGTTATTAAAAAAAGAGTATATTTGCATTCGCAGATTTTCATTGAATGTTTTCATTTTCACCATGTATTGTTCTCCTTAAGTTCAACCTAGAAATGTTTTTCAGTACAAAAATTTATTTTAAAAAAGACTCCTAACAGTGAAATAAACACCAGTTCTAAATATAACCTTCATGCTCTGCAGAAAAAGGCACCCATAATCTCCTCAAGAACCGAGCCATGAAATCTGACCACTGTTTAATGTCAGTGAGACTTGCAGGCTCTATTTATATAAATTGGCAGACACTGATATAGTTTCTACATTTCTAAATGCAATGGCATGCCTCACTTATGTGCTAAAACTTCACAGTCTCAAGAGTAAAAAGAAAATCAATTTTATTTTCAAAATCAAATTTGAAGACAACAAGAACTACAATAACAAAATAACAATAACCAAATAGTCTGATTTGTTCCCAGAGCTGTTAGTGACATACTACTGAAAAAGCTAATTTTTAATATAAATTGCTGGAGAACAAATTACCACTTATATGAAATTCAACAGTAAAGTGCTTAACAGCAAAGGCACAGGCTCTGGAGTGAAACAGAATTGGGTTTAAGTCCTTAGTTGGGTGAAGTCCAATGGGTTATACAATTATTACAGACCTAAAATTCTATAGACCTATAGAAAAGAGGTGAAAATTCTTTCCTTATAGGGTTATGAAAATATCAGTGAAAAAGTTGTCAAGCCCATAGGACAGTGCCTGACAGGAGAGCTGAAAAACAGTAGTGATCTGTTAGATTATGTACCTGGCTAGAAGGTACTAATCAATAAATACACTCACAACAAAAAATGAGACAGTATAAGAAAATTTATTTCCATTTTAACATGTATTTCACAGCTGCCTACAATATATTTTAAAACTATTTTCATTTTTATAAAAGAAGACAGTAATAATTTAACTAGGTATTTATTTGAACACATAAGATAATAAAAGGAATTAACATTCTAATTTACTCCCCAAGTTCTGTGTCTTTTCTCCCTCTCCCTTTTTCTCCCTCTGATTTACCTTCTGCTGGATTAATCTTCCCAAAGAACAACTACCATCTTGCTAGTCTCTTGTTCAAAATTCTTCACAGATTCCCAATTGCCCACTGAATAAAGTNTTCTGTGTCTTTTCTCCCTCTCCCTTTTTCTCCCTCTGATTTACCTTCTGCTGGATTAATCTTCCCAAAGAACAACTACCATCTTGCTAGTCTCTTGTTCAAAATTCTTCACAGATTTCCAATTGCCCACTGAATAAAGTCCAAACTTACCTTGCTTTTCAACACGCTAACTCATCCTTCAAACATTATCCCTTACCCTTTTCCTTTATAAATCTCATGCTTCAGCCAAACTGAACTAGATTTTAAACTCCTCAAAGTCAGAGGAGTATTTGTCTTCATTTATTTGTCTTTGCAACCTTATTGTCTACTACACTACAATGATCCATGTCCTTCCCAACCAATACCAATACCAGTTTCTAGGTTTGCTGATTTTGTCCTTGCCACTTTCAAAATTTGTATTGTCATTTGTCATCATTTTCAATGCTGTTTTAGTCTTCTGAAATGTTAATGATTCCCAAATAACTCTAGTGCACACCATTTCAACAGCATCATCGAATAGCTAATAATGAAAATAACACATCCCAGAGGAAACATTCTGATATCACTGTGTTGATGCCTTCTTCATTTAAGACTTACCTAATGAAGACTTAACCCATGCCTTCCCTGAAAATACAGCTATCATAGACACTAAAATCTTTTGCTTAGCTTACTATGGAAGAATAGATATTGAGGTATTATTTTTTGAATAAAGGAATGAGTTAAAGGCCTCAATGAAGTACACAATATAGGCTTTCTATTTTTTTTCCCCACTCATCTGTAGTATATCACTATTACAAAGAAAAAAATTGTAGTCAATATAAAAATTGTTCTAAAGGCCATAATATTTTCCACTTAGTATATTTTTAAGAAGTAATGGCTTCTTACAAGAAATGGTATGCCTATTATTGCCCTCTTTTTTTAAAAAAAATACATTGAGAGCTACAATTTTTTCTTATTTAAGCACTTACATTGTTAGTGTGTGTGTTAGTCACTCAGTTGTGTTCAACTCTTTGTGGCCCCATGAACTGTAGCCCACCAGGCTCCTCTGTCCATGGAATTCTGCATGCAAAAATACTGGAGTGGGTTGTAAGTGCCAACTGATAAATATTACTTAGAATTGCATACATGTAGAGCACTTTTCTAGATACTATAACAGATGGTTAAAGCAANGTAGCCCACCAGGCTCCTCTGTCTATGGAATTCTCCATGCAAAAATACTGGAGTGGGTTGTAAGTGGCAACTGATAAATATTACTTAGAATTGCATACATGTAGAGCACTTTTTTAGATACTATAACAGATGGTTAAAGCAATAGTTCTAAAAACATGTATTCACACTTGCTACCTATGCTCCCGTAGTTCCATTCTCTTCTGTACCCAACTGGACCTTGCTCCTAATCATCCTGTTAAAAGGTCAGTCCCCTTGAAGTTCATCCTGTCAAGGTCAATCACCTCCCACTCACAAAATCTAATGCTTGTATTTCTCTTCTTAGCTCTGCAGCATTGCCATAACATAAAAAGGGGTCTCTTGATTTCCCCTGTGCCCTCTACACACTTCTCCAGACATTTTCTCAATCCTTCTCCAGCTCAGTAACAAATCACTGCCGATTTATTCAAACCCAAAACTTAGAACTAATCTTTATTTTTTCCTTCCTTCGCTTCCTGCATTTAAGCCAAAAGAACTAAGTTCTGTTAATGCTTCCTACAAAATGCATTCTATTTCCTCATATCTCCACTGCAACCATGTTAAAGGTAGATTTACTTTAAACTACTGAACTACTACTACTATTACTGTGTTGTGTTCAGTCATGTCTGAGTTTTTGCAAGCCCATGAACTGTAGCCCAGCAAGCTCCTCTGTCTATGGGATTTTCCAGGCAAAAATACTGGAGTGGGTTGCCATTTCCTTCTCCGGGGGATTTTTCTGACCCAGGGATGGAAGCCTCATCTCTTGCATCTCCTGAATTGGCAGGTGGCTTCTTTATCACTAGCACCACCTGAGAAGACCACTACTACTACAATATCCCCCTAGTTGGTCTCCTGCCTACTTACATATCTTGACCATCTATTATTCATTTAAAGGTAATCAGAACTTCTCACTTCCCTTCTTTTCAGTCTTCTAGCAATTTTTTATTGGATATAGAGTAGAACTCCAAATGTTTACCACGGCCTGTGTAGAAGGCCTTCATGAGGTTCCTTCCAATACCAGAAATCTCTCTTAGCTCTTCTCCTACTAACATGTTCCTTAAATAAACCAATTTCCTTCACGGTATAAACTTTTGTATCATTTCCGTCTCTGCTTGGATATACCTTGCTCTGAGTTTGTACATTATTTAGGTTTCAGTTCAAACATTACCTTCTCAGAAAACCTTCCCTTTTCATGCAATCTAGAGAGAATTCTTATTTCATTGGTTTCATAACATTTACTACAGCAATGAAATGGGTCATAATCTTGATCATTTATTTTCTTCCTTCTTTATGTGTTGTCTCCTTATTTGTCTAAATCAGATGTTATCTGAGATCCAGGAATTGTCCTCTTGTAAACTGGTCTAGACTAGTGGTTGACAAACTATTACTTCAGGGCCAACCCAACCCACCACCTTTTTTATAAACAAAGTCTAACTGGAACACAACAATACCCCTTCATTTAAGAACTGTTTGTGGCTGCTTTCACACTATAAGGACAGAGTCAAGTAGTTACAACAGAGACTATAGGGCTCTCAAGTCAAAAATATCTACTATATGACCATTTACAGAAGAAAACAAAAATTGCCATTCATGTGCTATTTTTTTAAAAATAGTTATCTAGTCAAGGAGGAAACACATTTTGAGCATGAATTGCAGTAGACTATCAAAGAAGCAGAGAAATCATCCAGAGACAGAATACACAGGATTTGATGACTGCCTGGGTATAAAGAATAAATAAAGAGAATAAAATGACTCCAGGGTTTTAAGTCTTGGTACTTAGAGAATATTGGTACCATTGGTGAAAACTAGGGTATAAGGAGAAGGATATGATTGGAAAAAGGACAATAAACATGATACTGGACATGCTAAGCTCAAAGTCCCAGTAATACATTGTTNATAAAGAGAATAAAATGACTCCAGGGTTTTAAGTCTTGGTACTTAGAGAATATTGGTACCATTGGTGAAAACTAGGGTATAAGGAGAAGGATATGATTGGAAAAAGGACAATAAACATGATACTGGACATGCTAAGCTCAAAGTCCCAGTAATACATTGTTGCAGAAATGGCTAGTGGACAGTCAATGGTCTAAATCTCAGAAGAGTGACTGAAGATAGAGAATTGCACCTAAGATTCAGACATGCCCCAGTAATAATAATATAAAAAATTGCATATGTAGATAAAGATTCAGGAAAAGAAATTTTTAAACAAGAAGGTATTCAAGGATATAATTTTAAGAATACATGCATTTTAAGGATGAGAAAAGAAGAGCCAAGAGAAAAAATAGTCATCTAACAAGAAAAATTATAATATCTTCTAAAGAAATAGTTTTTCAGTCTTAACTGCTGGAAAAAAAAAATTCTTAAATGTAAAAGAAAAAGGACAAAATGGAGAAAAATTTTTCATATTTATAACAAATTTGGTAGTGGTAAGCACCATGTTCTTTCTAGTTGTGGTTCTGTTATTCTTAATTTGCATCTTCCACTTTGTGAGATGAAATGGATGTTCCAGTTTCTGCTATCATGTCCTATTCCAGCTGGCAAAAAAAGAAGGAGAGTAGACATGATCCTTCCCTCTTTCTCTTTATGGACACTCCCCAGATGTTGCATACATCAATACTGCTCATATCTCCCTCGCTAGAAAGCAGATATAAGATGCTGGAACTTGTTACTATGTCAATGACAATGTACCCAGATAAAATGTGTGGATTTACTCTCAACTTAAAAAGTAAAGACAATAGTGAGGGTAGCTGGCAGCTCTGTCAAACACTGCCCCAACTAAACAACAACAACAAAGCCATGGGCTATGAGGAAAATAACAAAGAATACAAATGGCCATTAATAATAGACAAAGAAATGGAAATTATAACAATACACTAGACAATTCCACATCATTGCAATTAAAAAAAATGCTAACACAGTGTTTTCAGGTAAATAGGCCTCACCTCCCATCCCTAGACTTCAGTCTTATGCAGACCAAATCACTGTCACACCTAGACTAGTACAATTGCCTCACAACATTCTCCTTGTTTCCATTATTGCCATTTCTAGTCAATCTTCCAAACTGCTTTCAAGTGGTTTTTAAGAAAATCAAAACCTTAATAAGCTTATTTTTTCCCATTTTGAGAGAGTGCTAGTGCTCAGTGGTATCTGACTGTTTGGACTCCGTGGACTGTTATCTCTTGTATCTTCTGCATTGGCAGGCAGATTTTTGACGACTGCACCACCTGGGAAGCCCAACTTTTTTCCACAAGGGAAAAATAATCCAGGATTCTGCCATGGTACAAGACCTATGGATCTTGACCTTTATCCTACATCCTAGTCATTAAGAACTGCTGACCATTCCCCTAATGCACCTGAATAATTCACACACTTCTGATTCTGCTCACTTAGCCTGGAATGCTTTCNACATGGTACAAGACCTATGGATCTTGACCTTTATCCTACATCCTAGCCATTAAGAACTGCTGACCATTCCCCTAATGCAACTGAATAATTCACACACTTCTGATTCTGCTCACTTAGCCTGGAATGCTTTCCCGAGCCTCTCTGACAAATGCCTACTTACCTTTGAACTCAGCTTAAAAATAACTTCTATAGTTTCTGAGCTCTCTTTTACCACATATAGAATGGATTTCCTCAGATGTGCCCCTTCTGCACCGTGTATATGTTTGTATTACTTTATAATGCTTTTTGTTTTGTTTTGTTTTGTCTACTTCACTTTTTAAGAAATTAACCTTTTTGAAACAGGATTGCACCATCTCTTTTTTAGATTCTTTAAGTATTTTAGTGCTTGCCACAAAATAACCCCTCACTAAATTGTTACTGGTAAGAACCAGGACTCATCTAATAACAATGTCTCCTTAAATCCTGGATTAGAATAAAAAGGAGCAATCTTACCTGAGGGTTCATGGGAAATGTTATGACACATAAGATGGCCCCATGACTTGACACTTGAACACTGTCCTGGCCTAACCTTTTCATAGAAAAAAGAAAAACCAAAAACACAACACCTTTCCTTCTTTAGGTTTTAAGAGCTCCATTATTACAGTGTCTCTCAGTCTATTCTCAAATTAAAACCCTTCCCAATTTTCATCTGAGGTAGCATATTCAAAAGAATTAAGAGAGGTCCCAGGTGTTTATATGCCAGGAATCTGGTCTTCTCTTTTGATATTCAAAATAGATCTTGTACAGACTCCTACATGATCCAGGCTATATATCAATTATAAAAAGAGCCTACATTAATTTTCCATTTATTACCTTTACTAATCTATAGTCTCTAGGGGAGGTAACATGGGAAAGTTAAAACTGAACAAACAGTAATATTCTCAAACCTAAGGAGATATTTTTAAATGGCAATTAAATTAAAATAGGAGAGCCATTGGGCAATAATCTGACTGGCCATATTTATTTCCTGAGGAGGTCATGTCAGATGTTTAGTAGAGAATCTGGGATTAGGAAGGTTTAGAAGCCTTCAGAATTATTCTGCAAATCTTAGTTTTCTCTGATTTTATTTGTGTATGCAACTTCCACGTGATTGATATCAAGCCTTGGTTTCATTAGGCCTCTGGAACCCCATAACTTGTTAATATTTCTCAATAGATTGAAGAATGATTAATGAATTTGTGTGGCAGGGCGGGGTTAAGAAGGAAGGCACGTCAAGAACAAATGACTAAGATCTCTAGCAGTTTTTCCAACAAGCAAATTCAATTAGAGAAATTCTTTTATATTTTATTATCTCGTTATTCATCTGTTCATGTATTTAAAAGCAATATATTGCTTCTTCATGAAGTCATTAGTTTTTCCTAAATTAAAAAATGTGTTTTTCTGTATATTTTGAAATCATAGTTTTCTTATGGGTGACCTATAAGCAGCACCTAAAGATTATAAACTAACAAAAGATTATCCCTCAGAATAAAAGCATGATCTGTACATTTGTTTTTATGTTTGTCAATATTGCTCTGGCCTAAGGCATCACTTCATGGGAAATAGATGGGAAAACAGTGGAAACAGTGTCAGACTTTATTTTTGGGGCTCCAAAATCACTGCAGATGGTGATTGCAGCCATGAAATTAAAAGATGCTTACTCCTTGGAAGAAAAGTTATGACCAACCTAGATAGTACATTGAAAAGCAGAGACATTACTTTGCC
>SJYW01017878.1:336224-353556 GCA_006410735.1 Raphicerus campestris | reverse complement strand
TGCTTCTTCATGAAGTCATTAGTTTTTCCTAAATTAAAAAATGTGTTTTTCTGTATATTTTGAAATCATAGTTTTCTTATGGGTGACCTATAAGCAGCACCTAAAGATTATAAACTAACAAAAGATTATCCCTCAGAATAAAAGCATGATCTGTACATTTGTTTTTATGTTTGTCAATATTGCTCTGGCCTAAGGCATCACTTCATGGGAAATAGATGGGAAAACAGTGGAAACAGTGTCAGACTTTATTTTGGGGGCTCCAAAATTACTGCAGAAGGTGATTGCAGCCATGAAATTAAAAGACGCTTACTCCTTGGAAGAAAAGTTATGACCAACCTAGATAGTATATTGAAAAGCAGAGACATTACTTTGCCAACAAAGGTCTGTCTAGTCAAGGCTATGCTTTTTCCTGTGTTGATGTATGGATGTGAGAGTTGGACTGTGAAGAAAACTGAGTGCTGAAGAATTGATGCTTTTGAACTGGAGTGTTGGAGAAGACTCTTGAGAGTCCCTTGGACTGCAAGGAGATCCAACCAGCCCATTCTAATGGAGATCAGTCCCGTGTGTTCATTGAAAGGACTGATGTTGAAGCTGAAACTCCAGTACTTTGGCCACCTCATGCGAACAGTTGACTCATTGGAAAAGATTCTGATGCTGGGAGGGATTGGGGGCAGGAGGAGAAGGGGATGACAGAGGATGAGATGGCTGGATGGCATCACTGACTCAAAGGACATGAGTTTGAGTGGACTCCGGAAGTTGGTGATGGACAAGGAGGCCTGGCATGCTGTGATTTATGGGGTCCCATGGAGTCGGACATGACTGAGTGACTGAAGTGAACTGAACTGAAGGCATTTCAAGTGTCTAGTCAGAGACCATTTCTATTCTCTTGTTCTTTGTTTCTTCCTTTAAATACTACCCAATTATAGTTGAAAGAGAAGCATCTTTCCTCTGCAGTTGCAAAATTATATAAGGTAAGTTGGGAGCTCCTGGAGGGCAAATTCTTTACTTTGTGGCAAACACTCATTTAAGACTGAAAACAAAAGAGAGAGAGATGTAAGAGGGTGTAGAGGAGGGGAGAGAGAGAGTAGGAAAAAGAGGATAAGCACACAGATACTGAAACATGCAAATCCATGGTTCCAGTCATTCCCAGTAGCTATTTCACTCTAGTCTTCGTTATAGTTTTATAACNCATGAACCAGGTTCTACCTGGCAGTGCCCAGGAGAATTTAGAAAATTTCAGAGTGAGCTTCACATTAGGTGATTAAAAGGTGTTCCTTTGTACCATCCTATCATTCATGGTGACCAAGGATGCTCCACCTCCAGTATCCCTGTTCCCTCAAGTTCTGCTATTAGGGGAGCTTGTGGGGAGAGGAAGAGGAAGAAGCAGCTTGCCTTTAGTGGGCATCCCTCTTGATTTCACAGGTCTCACTCATTCCCTCAATTGTCATTAATTGTTTAGACATTATTGTAGTTTATTATCATTAGTATTTGGAATAGAGAAAAATTTGGAAGCTCCTTTAAATGTCTGTTAGTAAGGACTGGCCAAATTAACTGTGATTTAACCATAACAAATTTAATTACAAACCTAATAGATACTTATTGTGAAAAAAATTTGGATAGGTGTGTGTACTGTCATAGAAATATATTTGATATATAGTTAAATGAAAAATGTAAAGTATTGTGAATATTATGGCCTCATTTTGATTTATATGCATTTATTTTTTATAAAAAATATCCTAGAAGCATGTATGTGTGTATGTGCTTGCTAAGTCTCTTCAGTCGTGTCCAACTCTCTGTGACCCCATAGACTGTAGCCCGCCAGGCTCCTCTGTCCGTGGAATTCTCAGCAAGAATACTGGAGTGAGTCACCATGCCATCCTCCAGGGGATCTTCCCAATCCAGGGATCGAACCCACATCTCTTATGTTGCCTGCATTGGCAGGCAGGTTCTTTACCTGTAGCATCACCTGGGAAGACTGGAAACATGCATATAAAACCATTATCACGGGTTACTTTTAGAGAGTAAGAGCGTGATTGTAGAGCCAAGGGGATAATACATGTCTGTGTCATTAGAATTTCTCATATATTTATTTTGTAATTAAAGAAATACAATATTTAAAAATGGTTTTATTTTTAAATTCTTATTTTTGTCTCATTTAAAAAGAGAAAGTTACTTGAAGTCACACAGCTAGTAAATTGCACATTCAAGATTTGAACTCAGTATCAGATCTATGCCTTCTTCACCATAACTTCCTCCTTTAGAAGGAAATTGGATGAGAAATTTGGAAGTGCTTCCTAAGCATAAAGTTATGAATCACTGATTCAGGTATCAGTAGAGATCTCAAATGCTCCTATTTGGGAAATGCTAAAAAATTTATAGTGTTCTGGTATGGTTCAGGAAGGTGATGAGAACCTTTGTGTGTGTGTGTGTGTGTGTGTGTGTGTGTGTGTGTGTGTGTGCACTGACCAAATAACTTCTGAAAGGCTCTTTCTTATTCTTTTGTCATATAACAGAATAAGGAAATACCCTTATGCGAAGAAGAAGNCATATATTTATTTTGTAATTAAAGAAATACAATATTTAAAAATGGTTTTATTTTTAAATTCTTATTTTTGTCTCATTTAAAAAGAGAAAGTTACTTGAAGTCACACAGCTAGTAAATTGCACATTCAAGATTTGAACTCAGTATCAGATCTATGCCTTCTTCACCATAACTTCCTCCTTTAGAAGGAAATTGGATGAGAAATTTGGAAGTGCTTCCTAAGCATAAAGTTATGAATCACTGATTCAGGTATCAGTAGAGATCTCAAATGCTCCTATTTGGGAAATGCTAAAAAATTTATAGTGTTCTGGTATGGTTCAGGAAGGTGATGAGAACCTTTGTGTGTGTGTGTGTGTGTGTGTGTGTGTGTGTGTGTGTGTGTGCACTGACCAAATAACTTCTGAAAGGCTCTTTCTTATTCTTTTGTGATATAACAGAATAAGGAAATACCCTTATGCTGATTGTATCAAATTAGGTAGCAAACTTTCAAAATAGCAAGGTAGCAATCCTAGAAATGACCATCTAGTAATTCAATCCCTGTTAAAATAGTGGAACAAGTATTAAGAGGAAAAAAATACTATCTAAGATAATGGAATTATGAGCAATAAGCATTATGGGTTTTAAAAGAACAAATCATGCCAGACAAAGTTGATTGCTTTTTTGATTAGTCGACTAAGGCGATAGAGTAGATGTAATATATCTTGATTTTAGCAAAAGGTTTGATAGTGTCTCGTGAAATTTTACTCAGGAAATTAATTGAAAATGGCCTAGAGATGAGCACTCTTGCATGAACTTCAGAGTGGTAGCAGGATAGCAGAAGGGAATGAGAAACGGCGATGTATCATAGTGGGGAGACATGGGGCGGGGAGGTTCAGGTTAGGGGTCAGTTCTATTTAATTATTTCATTACTTCCCAGGAAGAAGAGGAGGCAGCTCTTACGTGAGTGAAATTTATATTATATCTTTTCTCTGTGTTTTCATGAAAAAATCCTTTGAAAGCTAGCAAGTCTAC
This sequence comes from Raphicerus campestris, assembly GCA_006410735.1. Classification (NCBI taxonomy): domain Eukaryota; kingdom Metazoa; phylum Chordata; class Mammalia; order Artiodactyla; family Bovidae; genus Raphicerus; species Raphicerus campestris. Next base: position 350,003 of record SJYW01017878.1, on the reverse strand, counting down.
CTGGTTTCCAGTCCCAGGTATAGCCTTGGTCTGGATCCCAGAAGAAGCCTTGTGTATGCAAGCAATATCATGCAGTGTGGTCCCATAATGAAATTTAGTTCTAATTCTGAAAAGTAAAAGTGAAGTCACTCAGTCAGTCCTACTCTTTGTGACCCCCACGGACTGTAGCCTACCAGGCTCCTCCATCCATGGGATTTTCCAAGCAAGACTACTGGAGTGGGTTGCCGTTTCCTTCTCCAGGGGATCTTCCCAACCCAGAGACTGACCCCAAGTCTCCCACACTGCAGGCAGATGCTTTACCATCTGAGCCACCAGGGAAGCCCTTCTAATTCTGAATGATGAGTTAAACATAACAGTCTTAGCCAAGAACCCTACCTATCTTTGTCACCATGCCTTTATCCTACATAGGCTTCCTCTCAACCCCTAAATACCTGGGAACCCCCTAATATCTTGGAGCCCAGCATTTAACCCTAAAATCAACCCTCAGTACCTACTGTTTGTCAGGACCATGGTAGATGTAAAGGATAAAGAATGTCATAAATGCAAAAGACAGAAAGGATAGTTCATGGTTTACAGTAGGTGGCAGACACGTTAAACTGATAATAATCACTGCAGTAATCAAATTTAAAGAACATTCTATGGAAAAATAGAGATGTCTAAGAGTAACATTAGATGGAGGAGAAGGGAAATTGGGGAGAGCCAAAAGGTCATTGAGGCCCACTTCTAAAAGGAGGTGCTATTTGAGCAGAGTCTTAAAAAATATTATGTAAGATGGGGAAGGAAAGGGAAATTCAGGCTGAAGATAGAGACAAGTTACCGTAACTGATCTGTGTAATTCTAACAGTAATCATTTCATCCCTAAGTGTTGTGGGGAGGATAAAGTGAGGGGTTGTCTGTATAGAGCATAGCACTGTGCAGAGCATAGAATAGAGGTTCAACAGCTGGAAGCATTATGCTGCTGCTGATGCTTCATGGTGGGATTCGGCAGGACACAAGGATGGAAAGACAAGTTTAGAACCAACTTGTAAAGAAGGATCTTGAAAGTCACATTAAGGAATCCAGACTTCATAAGGTAGACAATAGGACATTGATGGGCTTATAAACAGAGAAGGCAACTTGGCCAGAACTTGTTTTACCAAGATCAGTCTGATAGTGATGGAAGAAGAACATAAGGAAAAAGTGGCCAAAACAAGGCCAGATACGAGGTTACTTCAGTTCAGTTCAATTTAGTTGCTCAGTCATGTCCGACTCTTTGCGACCCCATGAATCACAGCACGCCTGTCTCCCAGTCCATCACCAACTCCCAGAGTTCACTCAGACTCACATCCATCGAGTCCGTGATGCCATCCAGCCATCTCATCCTCTGTCATCCCCTTCTCCTCCTGCCCCCAATCCTCCCAGCATCAGAGTCTTTTCCAATGAGTCAACTCTTCGAATGATGTGGCCAAAGTACTGGAGTTTCAACTTTAGCATCATTCCTTCCAAATAACACCCAAGACTGATCTCCTTCAGAATGGACTTGTTGGATCTCCTTGCAGTCCAACGGACTCTCAAGTCTTCTCCAACACCACAGTTCAAAAGCATCAGTTCTTCGGTGCTCAGCCTTCTTCACAGTCCAACTCTCATATCCATACATGACCACAGGAAAAACCATAGCCTTGACTAGATGGACCTTAGTCGGCAAAGTAATGTCTCTGCTTTTGAATGCTGTCTAGGTTTGTCATAACTTTTCTTCCAAGGAGTAAGCGTCTTTTAATTTCATGGCTGCAGTCACCATCTGCAGTGATTTTGGAGCCCCCCAAAATAAAGTCTGACACTGTTTCCACTCTTTCCCCATCTATTTCCCATGAAGTGATGAAACTGGATNGATCCACACAGTCAAAGGCTTTGGCATAGTCAATAAAGCAGAAATAGATTTTTTTCTGGAATGCTCTTGCTTTCTCTATGATCCAACTGATTTGGTAATCTAAACTCTGGTTCTGCTGCCTTTTCTAAATCCATCTTGAACTTCTGGAAGTTCTTGATTCATGTACTGTTGAAGCCTCACTTGGAGAATTTTGAGCATTACTTTGCTAGTGTGTGAGATGAGTACAACTGTGTGGTAGTTTGAACATTCTTTGGCATTGCCTTTTTTGGGGATTAGAATGAAAACTGACCTTTTCCAGTCCCATGGCCATTGCTGAGTTTTCCAAATTTGCTGGCATATTGAGTGCAGCATTTTCACATCATCATCTTTTAGGACTTGAAATAGCTCAACTCCAATTCCATCACCTCCACTAGTCTTGTTCATAGTGATGCTTCCTAAGGCCCACTTGACTTTGCACCCAGGATGTGTGGCTCTAGGTGAGTGATCACACCATCATGGTTATCTGGTACATCAAGATCTGTTTTGTATAGTTCTTCTGTGTATTTGTGCCACCTCTTCTTAATATCTTCTGCTTCTGTTAGGTCTATACCCTTTCTGTTCTTTATTGTACCCATTTTTGCATAAAATGTTCCCTTGGTATCTCTAATTTTCTTGAAGAGATCTCTAGTCTTTCCCATTCTATTATTTTCCTCTATTTCTTTGCACTGATCACTGAGGAAGGCTTTCTTATCTCTCCTTGCTATTCTTTGGAACTCTGCATTCAAATGGGTATATCTTTCCTTTTCTCCTTTGCCTTTAGCTTGTCTTCTTTTCTCAGCTATTTATAAGGCTTCCCCAAACAACCATTTTTCCTTTTGAATTTATTTTTCTTGGGTTTGGTCTTGATCTCTGCCTCCTGTAAAATGTCATGAACCTCCATCCAAAGTTCTTCAGGCACTCTATCAGATCTAATCCCTTGGAACTATTTGTCATTTCCACTGTATAATTGCAAGGGATTTGTTTTAAGTCATACCTGAATGGTCTAGTGGTTTTCCCTACTTTCTTCAATTTAAGTCTATATTGGGATATAAGGAGTTCATGATCTGAGCCACAGTCAGAGCCCCTGGTCTTGTTTTTGCTGACTGTATAGAGCTTTTACATCTTTGGCTGCAAAGAATATAATTAATCTGAGTTCAATATTGACAACCTGGTAATGTCTATGTATAGAGTCATCTCTTGTTGGAAGAAGGTGTTTACTAGGACCAGTGTGTTCTCTTGGGAAATTCTGTTAGCCTTTGGACTGCTTCATTTTGTACTCCAAGACCAAATTTGCCTGTTACTCCAGGTATCTCTTGACTTCCTACTTTTACATTCCAGTCCCCTATAATGAAATGGACATCGTTTTGGGGGTGTTAGTTCTAGAAGGTCTTGTAGGTCTTCATAGAACTGCTCAACTTCAGCTTCTGCAGCATTACTGGTCAGGGCATAGACTTGGATTACTGTGATATTGAATGGTTTGCCTTGGAAATGAACAGAGATCCTTCTGTTGTTTTCAGATTGCATCCAAGTACTGTATTTTGGACTCTTTTGTTGACTATAATAGCTACTCCATTTCTTCTAAGGGATTCTTGCCCCCAGTAGTAGATATAATGGTCATCTGAATTAAATTCGTTACAGTCCATTTTAGTTCACTGAATCCTAAAATTTAGATATTTATTCTTGCCACCTCCTGTTTGACCACTTCCAATTTGCCTTGATTCATGGACCTAACATTCCACGTTCCTATGCAATATTCTTCTTTACAGCATCGGCCTTTACTTCCATCACAGTCACATTCACAACTGGGTGCTGTTTTCGCTTTGGTTCCATCTCTTCATTCTTTCTGGAGTTATTTCTCCACTTTTTTCCAGTAGCATGTTGGGCACCTACTGACCTGAGAAGTTCATCTTTCAGTGTCCTACCTTTTTGCCTCTTGCATGTCCCCGTACAGCATGGCTCATAGTTTTATTGAATTAGACAAGGCTGTGGTCCATGTGATCAGTTTGGTCAATAGATAAACCGACTGTTATACTAACATTAATAATTAAATTATGTCTAATATTTAGTTGTTTTGTAATAACTTGCATAAAAGTTGAAAAGAGATATTTTTATGATAGGAAGAATGAGGAATAGTATGTTTGTGAACTGAGTGGGATGGTGGACAGTTACACTTAATAATCTCTTCTTCACTACTTGACCCTTTTAACCTTTTTGTAAGCATTACTGTGAACAAAATATTAGAAGAGGAATAAGAAAGATTACAGAACTCTATATATTATAAAGATGACTTTGTTTTATATAGCTGACAAACTTGAACCTGAAATACATTAATTAAAATAGGTTTCCATGATCTTTCTTGTAAATTTCAGGAAACTGAGTACTAAAATCTCACACTCAAGCTGCAGTTTCCATCTTGGATTTTTTTTCATTTTTGAGAATATAATGTTTATAATTCTTTCAGCTTGATAGGTTCCAAAATGGCTTCTTAAAATTTTATTTTCCACATTTCTTCCTTAATTACTAGAATTATCTTTTGATTACTGAAGCTCATTTTCAGAATAACAGAAAGGCAAAGGTACAATTTTGTCATGATCTTCCCATATAAGCACAGTCATCTAGACAAGAGTAAAAATGAATGAATGATCTAGATGGAAAGCTATGTCCCTACTGAGGAAGAAATTATTTGATATGATTTCTGAATGTCCTAAATAGTATTTTTGATGCCTCTCAAGTTTTAGGTTGTTGAATATTTTTTCCTTAAGTCCTTCAGATTGCATCCCTGTGCATGCCCCCTTAATACTGAAGCACATTATTTTGGATGATAATTTAGTACCTGTTGGAATTCCTTTAAATGAGGTTTTGTGAAAAGATGTGATAAAGCCATACTCAAAGGATTTTTAAAATCCAAGATATTTAATTACATTTTTCCAGATGTGCTCGGTTTCTCTGTGAATAGACCAGACTGTTCCTATGAATTCTCTTAAAACTCAAAGGTAACTTACAGCATCAGAAACAAGATTCAGGCATATGCTTAATTGTACCCTACTAACTTACTCTTTCATCTTTGAATGATTTTATATTTCAGTGACAATAGAAAAAGAGAGTTGGGGAAAATTATATTACCAAAACTTAGGGGGAAAAAAGAAGAAGAAAACTTGGAAGAACATTAAATGCATGCTAAGTGAAAGAAGCCAATCTGAAAAGGATACATATGTTATGGCTCCATCTATTGGCTTAAAGCTCAACATTCAAAAACTGAGAATCATGGCGTCTGGTCCCATCACTTCATGGGAAATAGATGGGGAAACAGTGGAAACAGTGTCAGACTCTGTTTTTTGGGGGGCTCCAAAATCACTGCAGATGGTGATTGCAGCCATGAAATTAAAAGGCTCTTACTTCTTGGAATGAAAGTTATGACCAACCTAGATAGCATATTAAAAAGCTGAGATATTACTTTGCCAACAAAGGTCCATCTAGTCAAGGCTATGGTTTTTCCTGTGGTCATGTATGGATGTGAGATGGACTGTGAAGAAAGCTGAGCACCAAAGAATTGATGCTTTTGAACTGTGGTATTGGAGAAGACTCTTGAGAGTCCCTTGGACTGCAAGCAGATCCAACCAGTCCATTCTGAAGGAGATCAGCCCTGGGATTTCTTTGGAAGGAATGATGCTAAAGCTGAAACTCCAGTACTTTGGCCACCTCATGTGAAGAGTTGACTCACTGGAAAAGGCTCTGATGCTAGGAGGGATTAGGGCCAGGAGGAGAAGGGGATGACAGAGGATGAGATGGCTGGATGGCATCACCAACTCAATGCACATGAGTTTGGGTAAACTTTGGGAGTTGGTGATGGACAGGGAGGCCTGGCGTGCTGCTTGCTATTCGTGGGGTTGCAAAGAGTTGGACACGATTGAGCAACTGAACTGAACTGATATGACATTCTGGAAGAGGGAAAAATGGAGACAGTTAAAAATTTAGTGGTGTCCAGGGGCTGGTGGAGGAGAGGGAGGGATGAATAGGGAGAACATAGAGGACTTTTAGGGGAGTGAATCTGTGTATATAGACATGATACTACACTAGTGGATACATGTCATTATAAGATCAGTGATGGGCAGGGGTTGGTGGAGGGGAGGGAGGGATGAATACAAAGAGCCTAGAGGATTTTTAGGGGTGTGAATCTATGTACATAGATATGATACTACACTAGGGGATAATTTCATTATACATCAGGCCAAATCCATGAAACATGTAACACCAAGAGTGAATCCTAAAGTAAACAACAGACTTTGGGTGATAGTAAGTTGACAGTGTAGGTCCAACAATTGTGATAAATGTACCACTGTAATCTGGGGTGTCCATAGTGGAGGAAGTTGTGCATGTGGGGGGAACACACAGAAACTACTTCCTGGTCAGTTGTGCTGATAAACTAAAATGCTTTAAAAATAAAGCCTATTGATTTTTATAAAAAACAAGTTGTAATACAAGTTACTGTTAACATTTTAAAATCAAGGGAAAGAGTTGCATGTAAAACATCACAGAAATATTTTTTTCCTTATTTAAATTTCCAACCACTCTCTCCCGAAACTTTTGACCCAACTGTAATTGCCCACTAGTTGACCTATAGTATGTATTTTTGATACTCATTCTTCTTCTTGTAAATTCAATATTTATCCTAACACAACAACTATTAGTTATGATAATAAGTACAAGTAGGTTATTGTAATTACATGTGAAAATTGAGTGTTTGTCAGCAATTTAGCGATTAGAAAAGGAGTAAATGGGATTCTGTTTAGCCATTAAGAGTGAGACCTCTGCTAATACACAGGCATGTTGGGGCTCAATATCTTTCTTAAGTAGAATCACCGGGATAAACACAAATACTTTATTCCTAAGGTTATTGCTAAGCTAAACCTTCTGTTTCTTTTTTTAAATATTTCTCTATACAAAATTCTTCCCTTGAATGAAAAAAGGATTTCGTTTTAGGATCCTGCTGTCAACTAATGCTTTACAAATAAGCTGAAGAGCCAGAAACTTGACTGGGGATGATCCTGCTGCCCTGTTCCAAATACATTAAAGTTAATGAAAGACAAGGCCAGAGCAAGAGTAGATAGACTGATTTTCTCCATGCATCCCTACTCTGTGAATTCTCAGACTACCAGACTGTCTGTGAAAACATAGTAATCAAGAAAGTATATTTTGGGTTGTCAGATTGCTAAAAGTGTAGTTGTGGTAATCAAGAGAATCTCAAGAAAGGGGAAAGTTGAAGGTCATGGTTTTACATAGGAAAAAAGTTCAGAGTAAGTGTGGACACAGTGGAAAGACAGTCACAGGGAGGAGAGTTTTTATGCCTGCCATAAGGAGAAGCAATATCATTGTGTGCTGCAGCCCCAGGCAGAAAATCTGTAGCCTAAGGATCCTATTACCTTTTAAGTATAAAAGTATGCTACTGTTGGACAATTTTACTAGTTTAACATGTTAACTAATTTAGCAAAGCCCATATAAAACATTTCTTAAAATCTTTATTTTCTCAAGACTAGTCAAATCTAAAAACCTATGTTTTATATTTCACATAAAACATTTTCTTCCTCAAATATTTCCTGTCTTGGTTCTTTGGAAATTACAGTGATGGGGCTTCATGTGAAGTTGTTTTGCCTTTACTGAGGAATTAAATTCATGCATGAAGAGGCTATGAAATATTCCTGGAGGACAAGTCATCATTAAAAGTGCAGCTCTAAATCTCCTAGAAGTGGTGCTGGTCCAGGTTCGATGCATGAGACAGGGTGCTCAGGGCTGGTGCACTGGGATGACCCTGGGGGATGGGATGAGGGGAGAGAGGTGGGAGGGAGGGTTCTGGATGGGGAACACATGTGCGTCCGTGGCTGATTCATGTCGATGTATGGCAAAAACCACTACAATACTGTAAAGCAATTAGCTTCCAATTAAAATAAATTAATTACTTTTTTTTTTTTTAAAGAGAGAGACTCGCTGAAGATTTCTGGCTTGAAATTGTTGCTTTCTAATTGGAGACTGAGATGAAAGTAAGGATGCTGAGCCCACTAGTGTCACTTATCTTTAAGCGCTCCACTTGTTGATAGAATGTTTTATGGAAAAATAAGTAGGCATGGGAGTGAACTGGTGTTACCACACTTGTGCATTTCAACGAATACAATAAAAATGTCTTTGTCATCTCTTGGGGAAGAAACAAAATTGACAGGGACAGATGGAAACTTCGCCTTCTTTCTCTGAGGAGGCGAATTAATACAATTAAAATGAGAGATGTGCTTACATGGACCGACTTGCTAAATAGGCTAAACTTGATATTTAAAGCATACAAGTATTTTAAAAATATAGAAAAATATTTATAGAGGTTCAACATTAAAAGGAAAAATCAAATGAATTGATAAAAGTGGTAAGGGAGAGGGTCTTCACTAGGCTTCTAAATACTAGTAGACATACGTTTGAGGACATAGCTATAACTTAATTTAATAAAGGCAAACACTAAAATTTATGAAAATAGTAATACAGAATAAAAATCCCTAACAACATGAGAGAATTCAATCATCTAATAGTAACTGAAATAAAGCATTAAAAAAATCCTGTCTATTGACCACAATAATAAAGCCCTACTCGTTAACAGCAAAAATAAAAACAAAATTTTAATAAATGAATTATATCTTCTTAAAGTGATATTTTAAAGTGCAGCATATAACAATTCAAGTCTATTTCAGTGTCAGAAATCTGTGTATAAAGAAAAAACATGTAAAGCTGCCTTCCTTTGCACAAATGGGAACATTAAATACAAATGTCTTGGGTATTTATATAAGCTCAGGTTTACAAACTACAGTATTAGGTGTAAACTATAAAGTCTTAAAATATCAAAGTCAGAGGAACAGATCAGCTTTGATTGAGATTTCTTCTTTTACTTTGCCAAGCCAGAAAGATGTACCAGGGTTCTCAATCCCAATGACATCTAGATTTTTTTTAATAGTTGCTTATAATGGAACCTCATTTATTAACTACCTCAGCAGAGAATAGATATTTTGTTTCATATAAATATATTTCACCATGTCTGATGCTGCAGGAGAAAATATAATAGACCTGTAATTTAAAAATTAAACAAAACAAATCTGAAGTACAACTCTATAAAAACATATTTTCAAATCAATTTAACTTTCTTCCATTAAGAAATATTAAGCCTTATTCATGAATTTCTAAAAGAAATGGATATTTATGCAGGTGGATTATATCTTTAATGTGTACATAAGATAAAAGAAATGACTTCACTGAAAGTGATGACCATAAGTAAGTTTTTAACATCTAAATATGTTGCAATAAGTTTCTCCATCACCTGTTTAGTAAGCAATAAAACCATCTGATGCATTTGGGTTTATATATTTTTCTATTTGGGAAGACCAAAGGAAACAGTGCCAGTAATTAAATGAACTTAGTGCAGAAAAGTAATTTGTAGGTATATTAAGTATTGTTTATAAAAGTAGTATGATTATGAATAGATTTAATTTTAATAAGCTGCTGGTAGAATTTTCTTCCTCTTTTAGATTATTAATTTATTATTTCACATCAGGAGAAAAGATGCTCCCAATTCATTTCCCCTCTTATTTTTCACAATTTCCCAAATTAAATGGCTATGAAACAGAACTCAGTATTACTATTTCTCCTGTAATAGTGTACTTGGAGGAAGTTGACAGATCTTAAATTTGTGGTGATGATGAAGATTCCATCCATCCACAAATATACTAGTAAAGTCATTTTTGTGACACTCTCTCTTTGTACTTTCCAGGTCACTGCAAACAGGACAGAAGGCTCTGAGCTATGTGCTCTGCTAAGTGGAACTATTTTGTTTGCATGCACCAATGCCCCATATGTAGGAAACCACAGTGCAATCAGAGTGAGATACCAAAAGGACAGATTCATTCTATAGCCTGGCTTCATAACAAAAAAGACAAGGCCTCTCAGTCTCAAATGTTTAATTTGCTTGATCAAATGCTAAGAGCTATATTGCTCAATGGTCTTTATCATGTTTAGTGACCATGAAGGAAAGAATTCAGGTGATGCCTTCTCTTTATCTATTTAATAGAAGTATTCAGTATATGACAAAATTTAGATAGACTATTCAGTAACAGTGAGTTTCTTGAAATGATCTTACAAAGATTATATTCTTGAAGAAAATGTTAAAATATGGTAAAAATATGCATCATTAGAATAACAGCTGTTTCAACTAGAAGCATCATCTGGTTGAACTTTGTTTTATGCAAATAAGGAAAATGCCACTCCAAAAGAAGAATGGATTTATCCAAGTGCCTGCAAGTAGCTGTATAAAAAGCCATCTAATTCTGTGGCTGGTATTCTTTCTATCATACTTGATTGCCTCTCTTATACACGTTAGTTAGTTGACAATTAAATGCAATATTTGCTTTCCTGGATCTTTCATTTCTATCCTGAAGCCACATTTTCATGTAAACTGATACTTCATGAAAAAATGAACTAGTAAATAGGGTCAACTTAAATGTGCAGTTTTCCATATGGTGCATTTTGAGTAACTGACTGACTTCACGTCCAAAATTGATTCTCCATGTCTATTGCTTTATGTGAATATATGATCATTTTATTTGCTGTTAAATATTAAGGTATTATTGTGAAAACTCTAGATAACATGCAAATTTGTTTATATCCCATTATAGAACATACCTAGGAATTGGCACCTAGACAGGACCCACTGCAGAGAGCAGTGAACACAGAAATATTCTGATTGTGAAACATGGTGTCCACGGAGCTTAAACACAGGTTGGTAATTACAATCAGGAACTGTAGTAGATGACTGAGAGGAAGGAGGTGATTTAGTTAACAGAATAAAGCACTGGGTATTCAGTGTTAGTTGGCATAAAAGAAGAGTCCAGGGATGCTGAATAAAACTTTCACCTTACTACCCAGAGTCATCAGTGCTAGACATATATTTGCAAGCTTCTTTGATAACATGTGTTTCAGTCCTCTGGGCCCTACTATATGGAGAGATAATTTTTAATCAAACCTTTTTTATATTGGGGAAGGAGGCTGATGAGAGAAAGGATATATATATGTATGTGTGTTTATAGATATATATATATATATATGTAACTGATGCACATTCTTGTATGGCAGAAACTAACACAACATTGTAAAGCTATTACCCTCAAATTAAAAAAATAAATGAAAAGAACAGGAATTTAAAAACCTATTGATATTTTACTATCCCTAACTTGATCATTTTGCAAACATCTAAAACACAAAGGTCTGGGATCCATACATTTGTCTTTAGCTTCTAATTCCTTATTACATATATGTCAACTATGTTTCAGTTAGTTCAGTGCAGTCACTCAGTTGTGTCCCACTCTTTGCACCCCATGGACCGCAGCACAACAGGCTTCCCTGTCCATCACCAACTCACGGGGCTTGCTCAAATTCATGTCCATTGAGTCGGTGATGCCATCCAACCATCCATTACTATGTTGGCCACTTCTTCTCCTGCCTTCAATCTTTCCTAGCATCAGTCTTTTCCAAGGAGTCAATTCATTGCATCAGGTGGCCAAAGTATTGGAGTTTCAGCTTCAGTGTCAGTCCTTCCAATGACTATTCAGGACTGACTTCCTTTAGGATTGACTGATTTGATCTTCTTTCAGTCAAAGGGACTCTCCAGAGTCTTCTCCAACACCATGGTTCAAAAGCATCAATTCTTTGGCACTCAGCTTTCTTTGTAGTCCAACTCTCACACCCATACATGACTAATGGAAAAAACATAGCTTTGACTAGACAGACCTTTGTCAGCCAAGTCATGTCTCTGCTTTTAAATATGATGTCTAGGTTGGTCATAACTTTTCTTCCAAGGAGCAACAATCTTTTAATTTCATGCTGCAGTCACCATCTTCATTGCTTTTGGAGCCCAAGAAAATAAAGTCTTTTTGTTTCTATTGTTTTCCCATCTATTTGCCATGAAGTGATGGGATCAGATGCCATGATCTTAGTTTCTTGAATGTTGAGTTTTAAGCCAACTTTTTCACTCTCCTCTTTCACTTTTATCAAGAGGCTCTTTAGTTCTTCTTCACTTTCTGCCATAAGGGTGGTGTCATCTGCATATCTGAGGTTATTGATATTTCTCCCAGCAATCTTGATTCCAGTTTGTGCTTCATCCAACCTGGCATTTTGCATGATGTACTCTGCTGTAAGTTAAATAAACAGGGTGACAATATACAGCCTTGATGTACTCCTTTCCTGATTTGGAATCTGTTTGTTGTTCCATGTCTAGTTCTAACTGTTGCTTCTTGACCTACATACAAATTTCTCAGGAGGCAGGTCAGGTGATGTGCCATTCCCATCTCTTGAAGAATTTTCCAGTTTTCACACAAAGGCTTTGGTGTAGTAAAAAAAAAAAAAGCAGAAGTAAAGTTTTCCTGGAATTCTCTTGCCTCTTTGATGATCCATCGGATGTTGCCAATTTGATCTCAGGTTCCTCTGCCTCTTCTAAATCTAGCTTTAACATCAGGAAGTTCATGGTTCATGTATCATTGAAGCCTGGCTTGGAGAATTTTGAGCATTACATTGCTAGGGTATGAGATGAGTACAACCGTGTGGTAGTTTGAACATTCTTTGGCATTGCCTTTCTTTGGGATTAGAATGAAAACTGACCTTTTCCAGTCCCGTGGCCACTGCTGGGTTTTCCAAATTTGCTGGCATATTGAGTGCAGCACTTTCACAACATCATCTTTTAGGATTTGAAATAGCTCAACTGGAATGCCATCACCTCCACTAGCTTTGTTCATAGTGAGGCTTCCTAAGGCCCACTTGACATCTGATTCCAGGATGTCTGACTCTAGAGGAGTGATCCTGCCATCATGATTATCTGGATCATGAAGATAATTTTTGTATAGTTCTGTGTATTCTTGCCACCTCTTCTAACTTCTGTTAGGTCCATATCATTTCTGTCCTTTATTGTGCCCATCTTTGCATAAAATGTTCCCTTGGTATCTCTAGTTTTCTTGAAGAGATCTCTAGTCTTTCACATTCTATTGCTTTCCTCTATTTCTTTTCACTGATCACTGAGGAAGGCTTTCTTTCTTATCTCTCCTTGCTATTCTTTGGAACTCTGCATTCAGATGGGTGTATCTTTCCATTTTTCCTTTGCCTTTAGCTTGTCTTCTTTTCTCAGCTATAAGGCCTTATAAGGCCTCCTCAGATAACCATTTTGTCTTCATGCATTTCTTTATCTTGGGAATGATCTTGATCACTGCCTCCTATATAATGTCACAAACCTCTGTCCATAGTTCTTCAGGCACTCTAGCAGATCTAATCCCTAAAATCTATTTCTCACTTCCACTGTATAATCATAAGGGATTTGATTTAAGTCATATCTGAACAGTCTAGTGATTTTCCCTACTTTCTTCAACTTAAGCCTGAATTTGGCAATAAGGAGTTCATCTGAGCTACAGTCAGAGCCCCTGGTCTTGTTTTTGCTGACTGTATAGATCTTCTCTATCTTTGGCTGCAAAGAATATAATCAATTTCATTTCAGTATTGACCATCTGGTCATGTCCATGTGTAGAGTCATCTCTTGTGTTGTTGGAAGAAGGTGTTTACTAGGACCAGTGTGTTCTCTTGGCAAAACTCTGTTAGCCTTTGCACTGCTTCATTTTGTACTCCAAGGCCAAATTTGCCTGTTACTCAAGGTATCTCTTGACTTCCTACTTTTGCATTCCAGTCCCCTGTGATGAAAAGGACATCGTTTTTTGGGTGATAGTTCTAGAAGGTCTTGTAGGTCTTCACAGAACTGCTCAGCTTCAGCTTCTGCAGCATTACTGGTCAGGGCCTAGACTTGGATTACTGTGATATTGAATGGTTTGCCTTGGAAA
>SJYW01017878.1:317962-335259 GCA_006410735.1 Raphicerus campestris | reverse complement strand
TGAAGCCTGGCTTGGAGAATTTTGAGCATTACATTGCTAGGGTATGAGATGAGTACAACTGTGTGGTAGTTTGAACATTCTTTGGCATTGCCTTTCTTTGGGATTAGAATGAAAACTGACCTTTTCCAGTCCCGTGGCCACTGCTGGGTTTTCCAAATTTGCTGGCATATTGAGTGCAGCACTTTCACAACATCATCTTTTAGGATTTGAAATAGCTCAACTGGAATGCCATCACCTCCACTAGCTTTGTTCATAGTGAGGCTTCCTAAGGCCCACTTGACATCTGATTCCAGGATGTCTGACTCTAGAGGAGTGATCCTGCCATCATGATTATCTGGATCATGAAGATAATTTTTGTATAGTTCTGTGTATTCTTGCCACCTCTTCTAACTTCTGTTAGGTCCATACCATTTCTGTCCTTTATTGTGCCCATCTTTGCATAAAATGTTCCTTTGGTATCTTTAGTTTTCTTGAAGAGATCTCTAGTCTTTCACATTCTATTGCTTTCCTCTATTTCTTTTCACTGATCACTGAGGAAGGCTTTCTTTCTTATCTCTCCTTGCTATTCTTTGGAACTCTGCATTCAGATGGGTGTATCTTTCCATTTTTCCTTTGCCTTTAGCTTGTCTTCTTTTCTCAGCTATAAGGCCTTATAAGGCCTCCTCAGATAACCATTTTGTCTTCATGCATTTCTTTATCTTGGGAATGATCTTGATCACTGCCTCCTATATAATGTCACAAACCTCTGTCCATAGTTCTTCAGGCACTCTAGCAGATCTAATCCCTAAAATCTATTTCTCACTTCCACTGTATAATCATAAGGGATTTGATTTAAGTCATATCTGAACAGTCTAGTGATTTTCCCTACTTTTTTCAACTTAAGCCTGAATTTGGCAATAAGGAGTTCATCTGAGCTACAGTCAGAGCCCCTGGTCTTGTTTTTGCTGACTGTATAGATCTTCTCTATCTTTGGCTGCAAAGAATATAATCAATTTCATTTCAGTATTGACCATCTGGTCATGTCCATGTGTAGAGTCATCTCTTGTGTTGTTGGAAGAAGGTGTTTACTAGGACCAGTGTGTTCTCTTGGCAAAACTCTGTTAGCCTTTGCACTGCTTCATTTTGTACTCCAAGGCCAAATTTCCCTGTTACTCCAGGTATCTCTTGACTTCCTACTTTTGCATTCCAGTCCCCTGTGATGAAAAGGACATCGTTTTTTGGGTGATAGTTCTAGAAGGTCTTGTAGGTCTTCACAGAACTGCTCAGCTTCAGCTTCTGCAGCATTACTGGTCAGGGCATAGACTTGGATTACTGTGATATTGAATGGTTTGCCTTGGAAATGAACAGAGATCCTTCTGTTATTTTTCAGATTGCATCCAAGTACTATATTTTGGACTCTCTTGTTGACTATAATGGTTACTCCATTTCTCCTAAGGGATTCTTGCCTCCAGTAGTAGATATAATGGTCATCTGAATTAAATTCACCCATGTCAGTCCATTTTAGTTCACTGAATCCTAAAATTTAGATATTTACTCTTGCCACCTCCTGTTTGACCACTTCCAATTTGCCTTGATTCATGGACCTAACATTCCACGTTCCTATGCAATATTCTTCTTTACAGCATCGGCCTTTACTTCCATCACCAGTCACACCCACACTGGGTGCTGTTTTTGCTTTGGTTCCATTTCTTCATTCTTTCTGGAGTTATTTCTCCCCTCTTTTCCAGTAACATATTGGGCACCTACCGACCTGGGGAGTTCATCTTTCAGTGTCCTACCTTTTTGCCTTTTCATACTGTTCATGGGGTTCTCAAGGCAAGAATACTGAAGTGGTTTGCCATTCCCTTCTCCAGTGGACCATGTTTTGTCAGAATTCTCCATCATGACCTGTCTGTCTTGGATGGCCCTACATGCATGGCTCATAGTTTCACTGAGTCAGACAAGACTGTAATCTACTCCTATTTCAAGACCCCTTATCTGTAAGCCTCTCTCTCTCCCTGACACCTGAATTCCATTAATACTTCACTAACAGGCCAGAGACTATAACAAGACACTAGGACATGCACAAGGTAAAAAAAGGTCCTTCTCTTCTGATCCAAAGATATTAAGGGAAGAAAAGAGAATAATGAGGAAAGAGAGACAGGAAATAATATATACATGTTCTTGGTTTTGCTTTCTTGTACTGATCTTCATTTGTTTGTGTTGAGGACATCACCCAGAAGGTCTCTGATCTTAGAAGGAGCAGATGAAAGTAGCTGTTCTGTGAGCCAGTAGGCTTGGCATGGTGTTTACTAGGCCATGGGTAGGATAGAAAATGTGGCAGAGTTTCAGTGGGTACAAGGCAATGGTAGGAGCCAAGCAAGATGAGGAAAGGGTGCCAAGCTCCTAGCATTCTAGAAGAGACCAGGACAGATGTGTGTATATTGATATGCAAGCTCAGTCCAAGTGTGGCAGGCTGATCAGAACACAGGCAGATGAGGAACATCCACATGGTTGAGAAAGACAAGGGGATTACATGGAGATGACCTGCCCCACCATGCCCCCTACACACACACAGCAAGGGCACAGTCACTTCTCATTTCCTAGAGATGAATAAGGGGAAAGAAACAGAGGTTTGTGGAAGATGCAGCAAGTATACAAATGAAACAGAGTGAAAACTAAAGGGACACTTAAATGAGTGCCTTGGACTAAACTGTAAACTGAATTAGATTACATGTATTTTATCTTTGTTTTTTGCTATCCAGGTCATTTACATGAGTGGGGGATGCATTCATGCATAGTCAAACTGACCATGAATTCATTGAACCAGATTATATTCCTATTACGTAGGTAAGGAAAATAGATATTGCATTAATTTATATCTTATAGCCCCTCAATACAACCTTGGAATAATTTGTTCCTTATAGAAGATAAGGAACAGATGTAAAGCATATTTAATTAATTCTATTTAAACTGTTTTTATTTACATAAACTTTAAAATAGGCAACCTGCTCCAGTATTCTTGCTGGGAAAATTCCATGGATAGATAAGCCTGATGGGCTACTGTCTATGGGGTCTCAAAAGTTGGACACAATTTAGTGACTAAACAACAACAAAGATCAGAGATTCCTAAACTTTCTTAGTTCAAAGCACCTTCACAGTCTTAGTAACTTTTCTAACAAGTGACCAAAATCAAAACAAACAAAATGATAATTAAAAATATATAACAGTTCCTTTTATTAAGTAATTAGGGCCAGCAAGTTAATAATACATTTTGTACCTGAACAAAACCACTGCTATTTGGAAAAGTAATGCAAAAAATTTGAAAGAAAAAGATTTTAATTTTACCTTTAAATAACTGCAGTTACTTACTAATGAGATGTGTATGGCTGTTGAGCACTGCACAGTTCTCAAACTGTGCATTCAGACTAAATAAGGTCAATCACCCACCCTCTTTTTCTGTTCCATATTGATTTTTAAATAGTAACTACTTTTTATCAGAGAAATTGCTGAAAACCCAACTTTGCAAAGAAACGGTTTTTAAAACTTTTGATTGATTAAATTATTTATTTATTTATTTTTGGTTGTGATGGGTCTTCATTGCTGTGAGGACTTTCTCTTGTGGCAAGTTGGGGCTCCTTTCTAGTTGCAGTATGTGGGCTTCTCATTGCAGTAGCCTCTTTTGTTGGGGAGCATGGGCTCTGGGGTTCACGGGCTTCAGTGGTTGTGGCATGTGTGCTCAGTAGTTGTGGTTCCTGGGCTCTAGAGCACAAGTTCAATAGTTTTGGTGCATTGGTTTAGTTGCTCCACGGCCTGTAGGATCTCCTTGATCAAGGATCAAATCTGTGTCCCCTGCATTGGCAGGCAGATTCTTTACCACTGTGCCTCCAGTAAAGACCCAGAGATATGACTTTGATTTTTAAAAGTCTAGTGTGATTTCATGCAGATATTGTGACATACCTCAACCTAGTATTTCATACGATGTCTGATATCTATTGGGCATTACTGTGTTTCCCTGAAAAAGCCAATATGCCTCCATGTTGCTTCTCCAGGGCACCTTAGAGTACAGAAGCTATGTTCCTTTAGCCCACTGATTTGAATTGAATAAGAATAGCTAGATAGGTAATCATTACCTATTACAGTCAGCTCTATGTATCTGTGCGTTCCTCACCTGCAGATACAGAAGACTGACTGTACTATGCCATTTTATATAAAGAACATGAGCATCCATGGATTTTTGTATCAGGGGACCTAAGACCAATCTCCCTCCACTCTCCATACCAAGGAACAGCTATTTAATTACTATTTCTAAGTAAGACTTTCTCTGATGAAAACAAGCCTATTTTAGTGACCAAGCACCTGAACTTTTGCTTTATCTCATTTACTGAAAGGTACCATTTTCTACTCCTAGTCAATGACCTCATAGCACTTTTTCACATATCTGCTGTAGCAGTTACATAGAACTGAAATTTCTTTATGTCTGAATCTTATTGCAAGTAGTTCAAGGGTAAAGAACACTCTTACTCATTCAACATCCCAAAGCCTTACACTTTGCCTGGCATAAAAACTGCTTAATAAACATGCATTG
The DNA here is from genome assembly GCA_006410735.1 of Raphicerus campestris. Classification (NCBI taxonomy): domain Eukaryota; kingdom Metazoa; phylum Chordata; class Mammalia; order Artiodactyla; family Bovidae; genus Raphicerus; species Raphicerus campestris. The sequence goes on along the minus strand of SJYW01017878.1, from coordinate 330,692 downwards.
AATGAGTGAATGACCAAATGCAGAACAGCAGTTCCCTGTGGTTCTGAGCACTGAGTCATAAAGAACATGACATATTTAATTATCAAATACCACTTGATATTGTAGAGGATCTTTTCTTGAAGAGTTTTGATCACAGAATAGCAGGCCTGACTTAAAGAGGTTAGTCAATTGAAAGCAGATCATATCCAAATGATTTAAGCTCCCAGGTTTAAATCACTTGAAATTTTTCTAGACCAATGCAGTCATGTCAAACATTAGATCTTTTCAAATCTGAGTATTAAAGAGTTTAATAAAATGTAAACCAAGTATCAGAGAAAGTGATGACTTGACTAAATTTATTTCTGAGGTAGAATATATACTTACTATACCATCTGCCTGAAAATACTTGTTTAACACAGATCAAGGAATTAAACCAAGGATTTTCACTTCATGCATGCTTCAAATTTTTAAGGTTTCCCCAGGCACTTAAAGTTTTTTTTATAATTAGAAAAAAATTTACTGAAACTCTAGTACTTTGGCCACCTCATAGGAAGAGTTGACTCATTGGAAAAGACTCTGATGCTGAGAGGGATTAGGGGCAGGAGGAGAAGGGGACGACAAAGGATGAGATGGCTGGATGGCATCACGGACTCAATGAACGTGAGTCTGAGTGAACTCTTGGAGATGGTGATGGACAGGGAGGCCTGACGTGCTGTGATTCATGGGGTCGCACAGAGTCGGACACAACTGAGCAACTGAACTGAACTGAACTGATAAAACTGTTAGTTCCAGGTGCTCAGTGATTTACCATTTTTATACATTATAAAATGATCACCACAGTAGGTCCCATTATCATTTCTTGCCATACAATGTTATTAAATTATTACTNACCACTTGATATTGTAGAGGATCTTTTCTTGAAGAGTTTTGATCACAGAATAGCAGGCCTGACTTAAAGAGGTTAGTCAATTGAAAGCAGATCATATCCAAATGATTTAAGCTCCCAGGTTTAAATCACTTGAAATTTTTCTAGACCACTAAAAAATCAACATGGTTGACAGAATGATCTTTATGCAGTCATGTCAAACATTAGATCTTTTCAAATCTGAGTATTAAAGAGTTTAATAAAATGTAAACCAAGTATCAGAGAAAGTGATGACTTGACTAAATTTATTTCTGAGGTAGAATATATACTTACTATACCATCTGCCTGAAAATACTTGTTTAACACAGATCAAGGAATTAAACCAAGGATTTTCACTTCATGCACGCTTCAAATTTTTAAGGTTTCCCCAGGCACTTAAAGTTTTTTTTTTAATTAGAAAAAAATTTACTGAAACTCTAGTACTTTGGCCACCTCATAGGAAGAGTTGACTCATTGGAAAAGACTCTGATGCTGAGAGGGACAGGAGGAGAAGGGGACGACAAAGGATGAGATGGCTGGATGGCATCACGGACTCAATGAACGTGAGTCTGAGTGAACTCTTGGAGATGGTGATGGACAGGGAGGCCTGACGTGCTGTGATTCATGGGGTCGCACAGAGTCGGACACAACTGAGCAACTGAACTGAACTGAACTGATAAAACTGTTAGTTCCAGGTGCTCAGTGATTTACCATTTTTATACATTATAAAATGATCACCACAGTAAGTCCCATTACCATTTCTTGCCATACAATGTTATTAAATTATTACTGATTGTATTTCCCAAGTTGTATAATTCTTACCTGTGGCTCATTTACTTTGTAACAGAAAGCTTTACCCCTGAATTTCCCTGGCCTATTTCTCCTGTCCTCTCAAACCGCCTCCCCTCTGGCAAACACCTGTTTGTTCTCTGTATCCATGAGTCTGTTTCTGTTTGGTTATGTTTGTTCCTCTGCTTTGGTTTTTAGATGCCACATATAAGTGAAATCATACGATATGTGTCTTTGTCTGACTTATGTCACTTAGCATAATGCCTTCTAGGACCATACATGTTGTCAAAAATGGCAATATTTCATTCTTTCTTATGACTAATATTTCATTGTACTTGTATTCCACATCTTCTTTATCCATTCATCTATGGTTACTTCCATATCTCGGCTATTTATAAATAATGCTGCAATGAATGCAGGGGTTACATATATTTTTTCAAACAATGTTTTTATTTTATTTGAATAAATACCTAGGATTTGAAGTGCTGTGCCACATGGTAGTTTCATTTTTAGCTTTTTGAGGAACCTCCACACTGTTTTCCATAGTGGCTGCACCAATTTACAGTCCCACCAACAGTGCAGGAGCATTCTCTTTCTAGTACCCTCGCCAACACTTATTATTGGTTGCATTTTGGATAACAGCCATTGTGACAGGTGTGAGGTGACATCTCATTGTGGTTTTGATTTGCATTTCCCTGATGATTAGAGATGCTGAGCATCTTTTATGAGCCTATTGGCCATCTGTATGCTTTTTTCAGAAAAATGTCTATTCAGGTCCTCTGCCCAATTTTTATTAGAATTTTTTTTTCTTTTTTTGATGCTGAGTTGTATGAGTTCCCAGGAACTTTTAAATAGAATATCTTTGATGTTCAAATAAGTTGAATTTGACATATTTAATAATATCTCTTAATTTACTATTTAATAATGAAAATGTTTGAGCAGTTGAGGAATATATAGCTAAACACTGTTCAATTTATTTGGCTTTTGAAAATCTGTAAGTAAATTATACCAAAACAAAGTTGTTTTTAATAAATTTTGGCAAGCAAATCTGTCACAAATTTTTTAGAAGATTTTAAGATTATATTTTAGCATAAATGTTGATATACCAAAACATTAAACTATAGCAATTTTAATTTTCAAGTGAATCTACTGTCACCAATCTTCTCACTAAAACAGTGACTTCATGAAGGGACACAGATGAGGGACTTGTAGAAACAGGAACTGGAATTCTTATTTTCTAATTTTATTTATTTTTTTTTCCTTTTAATATTTTATTCTACTTTACAGTACTGTGTTGGTTTTGCCATACATTGACATGAATCATCCACAGGTGTACACGATCTCCCCATGCCAAAGCCCCCTCCCAGCTCCCTCCCCACCCCACCTCCCCGGATCATCCCGTACACCAGCCCCAAGCATCCTGTATCCTGCATTGAACATAGACTGGTGCTTCATTTCTTATATGATAGTATACATGTTTCTGTGTCATTCTCCCAAATCATCCCACCCTCTCNTAATAATATCAATAAGGCTCATCATTTACAGAACTCTTGTTTTCAAAGAAAGATTATTTTAATCACAAACCAAAGTATATGAATTGTTTTGGAGTTTCCTTTAACCCTCAACTAACAATGCCCAAAGAAAATTAAATAACATAATCATGTATTGTTTCTGGGTATACAGAATTTGCAAGTTTTATACTAGTAAATTGGTGTGGTTCTTTCCTTAAATTGCTAAGGATTGTTCACATATCATAGAAAATGAATAAAACAATGAACTCAAAACAATATCTAANAATGTATCTTACACATATAGCTTATAAAAAACAGCTTTCTTGATTATATATTATATTAGAACAGTTTTCTTATAGCCATATATATTATTCAACTTATAACTGAATGAGTGATAACTACTGCCTAAACCATGTGATCAAGGTGAAAAAAAAGACAAAAATCTAGAATTCACAAAAAGATTAAAAATCTAGAATTCACATTTAAAAATCTAGATTAAAAATTTAAAAATTCTAGATTAAAAATCTAGAATTCTATATTTCTAATGTATATTTCCATTTCTACATTTCTAATGTATATTTTCTTAACTTTTCCTTTTTCTATTTAAACAGGTTTATCAAAAAATTAAACTGCTATACTATTACATTCAAGAACTTTTTCTTCTATCTCTATGTGATCTTATGTGTTAATTTTAAATAGCATCTATGTACTAAAGTCTATAGGAACTATATTTTCAGATATCAGATTTTCCTTGTCTCTCATAAATTTATGAAAGAATATCTCTTGGACACATATAATATGTACTTTTATACATATAATCTTATATATGAAATAATGTATATGTGATTACGCTGTTGTCTTAGAGGGCAGGGCAGTTTTACTGTTTACTACAAGATTGGACTCCTGAATTGCTATGCAAGTGTTTATGCTTGAACATTCATAAAGTTCCCCATCTTCCTACATCTTCACAAACATTTAGTATTAAATTCCTTCTTACCACATTCTAATTCAGTCTGTCTACTAGTCTGTGCAGAAGATAGAGTAATATTAGGGAATGACATTGAATTATCCTAAATTCAATCAAGTGATGGTGACACAAATTTGCAGTTGCAATTTCAGATGTTTTACTGCTTGAACAAATCAATACATCCCCTAACACCTTGTACACAACTACTGATCCAACCAACACTTTTCAACCTGTACTTGTTTTGATGGCTTGTATAGACCATCTGAAGGTNAATTTGCAGTTGCAATTTCAGATGTTTTACTGCTTGAACAAATCAATACATCCCCTAACACCTTGTACACAACTACTGATCCAACCAACACTTTTCAACCTGTACTTGTTTTGATGGCTTGTATAGACCATCTGAAGGTTTTTCTCAGTTGGCAAGACCAGCAATATACCTTCAGTGTCTTACCTCAGAGGTGTGTAAACTCACCAGACTTACATAATTTAGCCCACAGGAAGGAACTTGATCATCTTTTCCTTCCTTTACTTTTTCCATCATACAAATCCTTAATATTGATAGTATGAGAAGTCCTAGTGACAGCAATCAGATGAGAAAAATCGATAAAAGGAATCCAGACTGGAAAGGAAAAGGTAAAACTGGCATATGATACTATACATAGTAATCCTAAAGATCCACCAAAAAAACTATTAGAATTCACCAATGAATTCAGGAAAGTATCAGGATACAAAATTAATATGCAGAAATCTGTTACATTCCCATAAAATAACAGCAAACTATCAGAAAGAGAAATTATGAAAAAATATGATTTATAATTGTATGAAGAAGAATAAATATCTAGGAATACATGTAACAAAGGAGGTAAAAGACTTACACTTGGAAAGCCATAAGACACTGATGAAAGAAAGTGAAGACAACATAAATGGAAAGACAGATTTTTCTCATGAATTCAAAGAATTAATATTGCTGAACTGACTAAAGCAATTATTCTTCAAGACAATCTACTATACAATGCAACTCCTATCAAAATAAATGCCATTTTTCACAGAACTAAAAATAATAATTCTAAATTTGAATGGAAACACAAAAAAGCCCAGATAGTCAAAACCATCTTGGGGAAAAAAAAACAAAAAAACAGCTGGAGATATCACACTCCCTGATTTCAAACTTTACTACAAAGCTACAGTAATCAAAACACTCTGGTACTGATGTCAAAACAGAACAAAAGAACAGAACAGAGGGTCCAGAATTGAACCCATACTTACATAGTCAATTAACCTCTGACAAAAGAGGCAAAAACATTAAATGGTGGGAAAGACAGCTTCTTCAAGAAATGGTGTTCAGAAACGGTATAGCTACATGTGAAAGAATTTAACTGGACTGCTTTTTCACATCATTTACAAAAATAAAGTCAAAATAGATTCAGTACCTAAATATAAGATCTGAAACCATAAAACTCCTAGAAGATAACATAAGCAGTATGCTCTTTAACATCAGTCTAAGCAATGTCTTGGGGGCTATGTCCTGTCAAGCAAAATAAATAAAAGTAAAAATAAAGAAATGGGACTATATCAAACTAAAAATCTTTTGCATAGCAAAGGAAGCTGTTGACAAAACAAAAAGGTCACCTATTGAATGAGAGAAGATAGTTGCAAATTGTAATCTTATAAAAGAATAATATATCAAAAGTATCTAAAGAACTCATAAAATTCAACATCAAGAAAGCCAAACAACTCAAAAAATGGGCAGAGGATCTAAATAGAGCATTTTTGCCAAAGTGTACATACAGATGGCCAACAAGCACATGAAAAGATGTTCAGTATCACTAATCATCAAGGAAGTATAAATTAGAACCACCACATCACCTCATATCTTTCAGAGTGGTTATTATAAAAAAGACAATAACAAGTATTAGAGAGAATGCAGAGAAAAGTGAATGTTCATTACTGTGGATAAGAGAATAAAGTGGTATAGCTACTATGGAAAACAGTGTGAAGTTTCCTCAAAAACTGAAAAATAAAATTACCATATGACTCAGCAATTACAACCCTGGGTATTTAGCCAAAGAAAATGAAAATAGTAATTTGAAAACATATATGCACCCTCATGTTCACTGCAGCATTATTACAATAGCCAAGATATGGAAGCAATCTAAATGTTCATCAATAGACAAATGGATAAAGAAGGTGGGGTATTACACAGCCATAAGATAATGAAATATTGCCATTTGCACAACATGGATGGATATAAAGTGCATCATATTATGTGAAGTAAATCAGACAGAGAAAGATACATATCATATAATTTCACTTATATGTGGAATCTAAAAACTACAACAAATGAACAAGCATAATAAAACAGAGTCACAGACATAGAGTACAAACAGGGTTGCCAAAAGGGAGAGGTTTTGAGAGGATGAGAGAAATAGATCAGGGAAATTAAGATATACAACTGTTCAATTATAAAATAAATCAGTTCTGGGTATGAAATTTACAGTGTTGGGAATATAGTCAATAAATATTGTAATAACTATGCTGACAGAGGGTAACTAGACTTAATGTGGGGAAAAATAGCAAGCACAATATTAGAAGTATAAAAGCAAAAAAAAGAGAAAGAGTAGATCACCTCCAAACAAAAGTTAGAATAACATCAGATTTCTAGATGTTTCTACATGATGTTTTCACCACTAGAAACAAACAAACAAAGAAACAAACAGTGAAATAGTACATTTAAAATATTTAAGAACTTTATATTCTCAGGCATACATGATTTTAGATACATTGCTACGTATAAAGTCACATTGAGAATACTACTGGAAGAAACAATTTTAAAAATGATACAAATCAAGGTAGTTAGTTCTTCAAGAGAGAACTAGTATAACATGTATATACTGCTAAGTTGTTTCAGTCGTGTCTGACTCTGTGTGACCCCATAGATGGCAGCCTGCCAGGCTCCCCCATCCCTGGGATTCTCCAGGCAAGAATACTGGAGTGAGTCGCCATTTCCTTCTCCATGTATATACTAGATACTTCATAATAATTGTTGAAAAAGGGGTTTTCCAGGTGGTGTCCTTGTAGAAAATCTGTCTGCCAATGCAGGAGAGGCAGGTTCGATTCCTGGGTCTGGAAGATCCCCTGCAATAGGAAATGGCAACTCACTCCAGCATACTTACCTGGAAAATTCCATGGACAAGAGGAGTCTGGCGGGCTACAGTTTGTTGTTATTGTTCAGTCGCCCAGTCGTGTCCGACTCTTGCGACCCCATGGACTATAGCCCGCCAGGCTCCTCTGTCCATGGGATTCTCCAGGCCTAAATACCAGAGTGGGTTGCCCTTTCCTTTTCTGGGGATCTTCCCAACTCAGGGATCAAATCTGGGTCTCCCGCACTGCAGGAGATCTCTTGCATTGCAGGTGGATTCTTTACCGACTGAGCCACCAGGGAATAGTTCATTGGGTCACAAAGGGTCAGACATGACTGAGTACACACATATACACAAACACACACATGATATTGAAATTACTTTGTTTTAATATGATCTATTAATCTTGGAGTAATTACAGCCCTATTTAAATATTGTAATAATACAATCTAGTATCCTGAATGCAACACTCTTCATCTTCTCATTTTTCTTACAAAATCTGCTGCTTAATTTCTGTTCCAAATAATGACAGAAAAACTGATATTGGATTTACCTCTTATATGTACACATTCATATGACTATGAACAAAATATATAAGGCAGAAATTTCCAGGCATTGCTCAACAAGCAGGACAGAACTTGAGAGAAGGGAAAGAGACACTGTGGTAAGCACAATAATTAGTTATCCTCTCTTCTTGGAAACACACTGACTACTATGGTTAAGAAATCAGAGCCAACATACATGCTGAGTTGATAAGGCACTAGTATGGGTTAAAGGATCTTAAAGGAGGTAGAATTTTCAGAACAGCATATCAGAATAGATGGAGACACCTAGAGGTGAGTCCCAGGAGTCAAGGGGATTTTCTGGAGTGTTTGATAAACATCTAAGCTGTACACCTAGAGAAAGACTTCAATATAGAGGCTGCTTCAGAGCTAAGAAATAAAAAGACAAGCCACTTGAAGTTTTGAAATACTGCAATGTAGTGTATGTAGTATTGTCTGAGTCAGAGTGAAGAGATTCTACTGAACCCTTTCCACATTCATCTGAGATCCCATAAATGATAAAATACAGGACTAAGGATCAAGTACTAAAAGTAGATTAATGATAAAACAGTAACACATTTGCTTAAACAAAACAAAAGCTGAGTGACAGATTTAAGATCTAGCAAATTTAACTGTTCGTTAAGACAAAATTTGATAAAATAAAAGCAACATCATCAAGAATCCCTACAATCTGTCATCCACAAAGCCCAGCAATCTAAGATCATTGTATCTGCAAAGAAGTAGAGAACTATGAAATATTATTAAATAAAAAGTAGCCCATAGAAAGAAATTTTGAGATGATCTCAATGTTGAAATCATCAAACAAGGATGTTAAAACTACTTTTATTGATATGCTTAAGTATATACAAGAATAGAGTAAATGAATGTGTGGTAAATAAATGAATGGTAGAGTGTGTGGTAGAGTAAATAAATGAATGTGTGGTAGAGTAAATAAATGAATGTCTTTCAGAAGAGAAATTGTAAATATTCAAAAATAGCCATATAATGTTCTACTGCTGAAAAATACAATAAGTAAAATGAAAGATCCACTGAATTAGCTTAACAGAAGTTAGGATATAGAAGAAGAAAAGGTTAATACAGTTTAGGACAAATAAGAATATTCAAGCTGAAGAACAGAGAGAAAAGACAAAACAAGCAGAAAACAAAAAACAGAGCCACATGAACAAAGAAGTGACATCAACTAGCCTAAGAAATGTGATTCAAGCTACAGATAAAGAATAAAACAGAATGAAAAAGAAAAAAGGAAGGGACTTAAAAAAATAGTGGCTGAAAATTTCTAAAATTTGGTAAAGATCATCCAAGAAGCTCAGCAGACTCCAAATTTGATAAATACAAGTAACGTCATTTCTCAACACGCCTTAGTCAGACTCCTGAAAGCAAAAGATAAAGGAAAAAAATGTAAAAAGTAACCAGAATTCAAGTCATATTAAATTAACTGACCTTACTGTGGCAAACATTTTGTAATATAGGTATATATTGGGGCTTTCCAGGTGGCTTTAGTGGGCAAAGAACCTGCCTGTAATGCAGGAGATGCTAGAGAGATGGGTTTGAGTCCAGGGTCAAAGATCCCCTAGAGGGCAGCACTCCTGTATTCTTAATCCCATGGACATAGGAGCCTAGCAGGCTACAAAGAGTCACAAAGAGCCAGACACAGTGACTGAGCACACACACACTTTAAACTTATAAATAGTATATGTTAATTGCTGGATTGAAGAAAGAGATACATAAAAGAACAAAAATAAGGATACATGCGGCCTCTCATCATGAACAATGGCAGCCAGAGATAATGGCAAAACTAACTCTGAAGTACTAAGTGTTCTACATCCACTGAAAGCATCCTTCAAAAATGAGATTGAAGCAGTGATATTTCAAATGTTAAAAAAGCTGAGAAAATTAACCTCCAGATGGCTGTACTAGAAGAAATGTTAAAAAAAACATTGTTCAGACTGAAGGCAAATCATGTTATATAGAAACTTGAACATAAAGGGGAAAAAGGAAGAACATAAAATCAAATAATAATAAAATAGAACATATCAAAAATAGAAAGATATAGATAGAGCACTCAATAGCTAAGAATTTACGGCTTAAATGCAAAATGAAAGGGAAGATTTGGACTCAATTATATAAGATTTTAAAGAACAAAAAATTAAACCCCAAAATAAGAAGACATAATAAATATAAATGCACAAACCTATGAACCAGAAAATAAAGAGGAAACGTTAATGAAGCCAAAACTAGTTTTTTGAGAGGATAATAAATTGACAAACCTATGGCAAGACCAAATAAAATAAAAAAGAAAAAAAAATCAAAAGAAATATTGAGAGTATTATATTACAGACAATACAGATATTTCTAAAATAATTTAGGATATTATAAAAGACTTTCATAATATATATGACAATTTAGGTTAAATGAATATATTTCTAAGAAAACACAAAGGACCAAATAAGACATAAGAAAAAATAGAAAATCTGATTACATTTTTATAAATTACAAAAATTGAATTTGAAATAATCTCAGCATGAAGATACCTCTAGGCCAAAGTTATTTGTCAAATAAAAGTCATCAAACATTTAAGGAAGAAATAACCCTAATACTACATAAATACTTTCAGAAAATAAAGGAGGGAATAATTACTAACCTGTGTGTTTTGAGTGAAACATAATACTGATACCATAATCTGATAAGGACATTATAAAAAAGAAAATTACACATCAATATCCCTCTAACCATAGGTACTGTCAAAAACTATAAAAGCTACCAAGTTGGCTTGCCACAATTTATTGGATTCTAGAACAGAGGAAACTCTTCTATATTCAATATATTTGGGTCAGTTTCTTTTGTTGCCAAGTCCCTTCACAGTGATGCTAATGGACTCATATGAAAGCATGCACAGACAGTGGGTTACATTGCAGAAGAAAGATCCTAGGATTAGGGAAACCAAGTCTTTTGCTATGGGCATTAAAATGTGCCTACCCTTTGTTCCAGGGCTTTGCTGATGTGGCTCAGCGGTAAAGAATCTGCCTGCCAGTGCAGAAGATGTATGCTTGATCCCTAGGTCTGGAAGATACCTTGGAGAAAGAAATAGCAACCCATTCCAGTATTCTTACCTGGGAAATCCCAAGGACAGAGGAGCTTGGCAGTCTACAGTCCATGAGGTTACAGAGTCAGATAGGATTTAGCAGCTGAACTCACATCCTTTGTTCCATGGAGAGATACTATTTTTATTTTCCAAGGCTATTTGCTTACAAATACTCTTGAAAACTGGAAACAATCCAATTAGCCAACAATAGGAGAATTGAGAAAAAACCAGAAGAATGAATAAAAGTAGAATGCTATATTAATAACAAAACATAAAACTCTCAGCAATGAAAAGAATAAACAATTGATCAACAACATAAATAATATTTCTAATAAACTCAGTTCAGAAGAAAAGATTAGCTATCATATGATCATCTAAAGTTCAAAACAACAACACAACACCCTATTCCAACAACACAAAAAAAGACTCTATACATGGAGATCACCAGATGGTCAACATCGAAATCAGACTGATTATATTCTTCGTGGCCAAAGATGGAGAAACTCTATACAGTTAGCAAAAACAAGACCAGGAGCTGACCGTGGCTCAAATCATGAACTCCTTATTGTCAAATTCAGACTGAAATTGAAGAAAATAGGGAAAAACCACTAGACGATTCAGGTATGACCTGAATCAAATCCCTTATGATTATACAGTGGAAGTGAGAAATAGATTTAAGAGACTAGATCTGATAGACAGAGTGCCTGATGAACTATGGAAAGAAAGTGAAAGTGAAGTCGCTCAGTGGTGCCCAACTCTTTGCGACCCTATGGACTGTAGCCTACCCGGCTCCTCTGTCCATGGGATTCTCCAGGCAAGAATACTGGAGTAGGTTGCCATTTCCTTCTTCAGGGGATCTTCCTGACCTAGGAATTGAACCCATATCTCCCGCATTGGAGGCAGACACTTTAACCTCTGAGCTGATAGACAGAGTGCCTGATGAACTATGGAATGAGGTTCGTGACATTGTATAGGAGACAGGGATCAAGACCATCACCATGGAAAAGAAATGCAAAAAAGCAAAATGACTGTCTGGGGAGGCCTTTCAAATAGCTGTGAAAAGAAGAGAAGTGAAAAGCAAAGGAGAAAAGGAAAGATATAGACATCTGAACACAGAGATCCAAAGAATAGCAAGGAGAGATAAGAAAGCCTTAATCAGCAGTCAATGCAAAGAAATAGAGGAAAAAAACAGACTGGGAAAGACTAGAGATCTCTTCAAGAAAATCAGAGATACCAAGGGAACATTTCATGCAAAGATGGGCTTGATAAAGGACAGAAATGGTCTGGACCTAACAGAAGCAGAAGATATTAAGATGCGGTGGCAAGAATACACAGAACTGTACAAAAAAGATCTTCATGACCCAGATAATCACAATGGTGTGATCACTCACCTAGAGCCAGACATCCTGGAATGCAAAGTCAAGTGGACCTTAGGAAGCATCACTATGAACAAAGCTAGTGGAGGTGATGGCATTCCAGTTGAGCTGTTTCAAATCCTGAAAGATGATGCTGTGAAAGTGCTGCACTCAATATGCCAGCAAATTTGGAAAACTCAGCAGTGGCCACAGGACTGGACAAGGTCAGTGTTCACTCCAATCCCAAAGAAAAGCAATGCCAAAGAATGCTCAAACTACCATACAATTGCACTCATTTCAAATGCTAGTGAAGTAATGCTCAAAATTCTCCAAGCCAGCCTTCAGCAATACGTGAACCATGAACTTCCAGATGTTCAAGCTGGTTTTAGAAAAGGCAGAGGAACCACAGATCAAATTGCCAAAATCCACTGGATCAT
>SJYW01017878.1:294870-305884 GCA_006410735.1 Raphicerus campestris | reverse complement strand
GCTTACTCCTTGGAAGAAAAGTTATGACCAACCTAGATAGCATATTCAAAAGCAGAGACATTACTTTGCCAACTAAGGTCCGTCTAGTCAAGCCTATGATTTTTCCTGTGGTCATGTATGGATGTGAGAGTTGGACTGTGAAGAAGGCTGAGCACCGAAGAATTGATGCTTTTGAACTGTGGAGTTGGAGAAGACTCTTGAGAGTCCCTTGGACTGCAAGGAGATCCAAGCAGTCCATTCTGAGGGAGATCAGCCCTGTGATTTCTTTGGAAGGAATGATGCTAAAGCTGAAACTCCAGTCCATTTGCCACCTCATGCGAAGAGTTGACTCATTGGAAAAAACTCTGATGCTGGGAGGGATTGGGGGCAGGAGGAGAAGGTGACGACCGAGGATGAGATGGCTGGATGGCATCACGGACTCGATGGACGTGAGTCTGAGAGAACTCTGGGAGTTGGTGATGGACAGGGAGGCCTGGTGTGCTGCGATTCATGGGGTCACAAAGAGCTGGACACGACTGAGTGACTGAACTGAACTGAACTGAACCAGATCACTGAACTGAACCAGATCACTGAACACAAGGTTAATATTTTAAAAGTCAATTGTTTTCTCTATATACAAGAAATGAGTAATATAAAAGGAAATTTAATATAATTCTATTTATAAAAGCAAAAAAAAAATCAAATAGCCAGAAATAAATCTAACAAAGGGCTTCCTAGGTGGTGCAGTAGTAAAGAATCTGACTGCAGGCACACAAAACTGGTGCTATGTGACAACCTGGAGGGGTAGGGTGGGGAGGGTGGTGGGATAGGGTTTCAGAATGCAGAGGATACATGTATACCTATGGCCAATTCATAATGATATATGGCAAAATACCCCACAATATTGTAATTATCCTCCAATTTAATTAATTAATTAAAAAATAATCCACTTGCCAAGGCAGGAGATGCAAGAGATGTGGGTTTGATCCTCGGGTTGGGAAGATACCCTGGAGGAAGAAACAGCAACCCATTCCAGTATTCTTGCCTGGGAAATCCCATGGATAGAAGAGCTTGGTAAGCTATCATTTGTGGGGTTGTAAAGAGTTGGACATGACTGAGCACACACACACACGCACACAAACACACACATATCTAACAAAAGATATGTAAGACTGCCAACTGATTGCATCATGCATTAAACTGCAGACACACTCAGTGGAAATGGATATGTAAAGTCTTTAAGTCTTATCTTAGAATGCAAAGGGTCAAAAATAACCAAGGCAATATAAAGAACAAACTTGGAAGTCTTTAAACTTCAACTTTTTAGTCCTTAGAATTATTTCATTATCATATTTATTCTATTAGTGTGCTCTACTTAGCTGAGATAAACTGATGCTTTGCCTAAAGCCCTCCAGTTGTTTGAACTCAGTGGTCCTGTACTATGTTACTAAAGATCTCTGAAGAATTGTGTAGCAGAGTAGTTAATACCATAGTTACAGTAAGGGACCCAACCCTTCAGGAAACCAGATATACCTTGAGCTTTGTCTTGGGCATAAACACTTTATTGCATTTTGTAAGTTTTCCTTTTGGCTTTTTTTCTTTTACTGTCTCTAAGCTTCTTGCTTTTACTTTAGCCTTTTATCTTAACTTTAATGTTTTTAATCTCATTGCTACCTCTTTTTTCTTCATTTTGAAGCTTAGCTATTTTTTCCCATGATTATTTTCAGCTCAAAGTTGGGGAATAAGAAGTTTGTTAACTGAAGGAAGCTATTCCTTCAGTTATTAATTCCAACAAACTCATTTGTGAACAGAGCCATGAGAAGTTGAATGGTAAACAGTTTGAAGAGTCATACTCATTGAAGTATAAAAATTAAGCAGTTTATTTTTGAATATTTGCATCCTACTGTCTAACCTCCTTTTTGCTGGATAATGAGAACTCTAATTATTCCCATATTTCTCTGTTGATAATCAATTAATTTAAAGTATTAACAATATTATATGAACTGTTTGATGTTCCAGTCCTTTTCTTAAATCCTTTATTTATTTTATAAATGAGGAAGCTTGGTCTAAGAAACTTGCCCAAGATCATACAGCTAGTGAGTGACATAGTTTGAAATCCAGCAGTCTGGTTTTGAGCCAATAACCCTAAAATAAAGCTCATTAAGAGACATATTACTCCTCCAATGTAATTCCCAATAAACTCAGTACATTCATTCTTCATTGAGGGCTCTAACCTAACACATACTCAGTATATTATAAAAATCTCTGAATCTGAAGGCAAATTTGGGGTATATACAGTCAGTTCTTGATATCTGAAGTGGTTATGTTTTATAATGTCCCTTCAAAACACAGAATTAGTGACTACTGAATCATTGCTCTTAGAGAAAATGAAGGGTTACTTTCCTTGGGAAAATACAGAGAAAGGTTTTTGCAAACCTGTGGTCACAATATTGGTTTTCAACTTATTAATACATAATCTTGTTTTATGTGTGTTTTTATTTAAAGACACTTCATTTAATAAAGATACCTCATTTAATACAAAGGTCTACCTAGTCAAGGCTATAGTTTTTCCAGTAGTCATGTATGGATGTGAGAGTTGGACTATAAAGAAAGTAGACCGTTGAATAATTGATGGTTTTGAACTGTGGTGTTGGAGAAGACTCTTGAGAGTCCCTTGGACTGCAAAGAGATCCAACCAGTCCATCCTAAAGGAAATCAGTCCTGAATATTCAGTGGGAGGACTGATGCCGAAGCTGAAACTCCAAGACTTTGGCCACTTGATGTGAAGAGCTGATTCATTTGAAAAGACCCTGATGCTGGGAAAGATTGAAGGTGGGAGAAGAAGGGGAAGACAGAGGATACAGTGGTTGGATGGCACCACTGACTCAATGGGCACGAGTCTGAATAAATTCCAGGAGTTGGTGATGGACAGGGAGGCCTGGCATGCTGCAGTCCATGGGGTCACAAAGAGTCGGACACAACTGAGCAACTGAACTGAACCGACTGAACATTTAATATTGGTCTTCTCTGGTGATTCAGATGGTAAGAATCCGCCTGCAGTGTGGGAGACTTGGGTTCAATCCCTGGATTGGGAAGATTCCCCTGGAGAAGGGCATGGCATGGAAATCCACTCCTGTATTCTTGCCTAGAGAATCCCACGAACAGAGGAGACTGGCAGACTGCAGTCTATGGAGTCACAATGAGTCAGACATTACTGAGCAACTTTCACTTTTTTTTTTTTTACTTTCATTTAATATTTACTGTTAATTCATTAACATTGAACTAATGGCTAACCACACTCTAACTCATGCTTGAATCAAGCTAATAAAGAGTATCCAACACACATTTTTTCCACAAGGCACATCATGGCCTTCCTGTGCTTGGGGTTATTTTAACCAGTGAAATAAAAAGAAAAAGCACAAAAATGTGAAAAACACGCCACTAAATGTGCTGTTGAAAATAACACTTGTTTACAGTCTCTGAGAGATAAAACACTGCCTGGTTCTAACCACAACTGGAGTATTGACTTTAGGGTTACAAGTACATTTTAGCAAGGAACCAAGTCCATAAATTTGGAATTTATGAATAATTATGATCTGTATATTATTTTCTAGAAAGCAGGTGATTTGTTATCACCAGATTTTCAAAAAATTCTATGATCTCTCACTCTCTAAGGTAAGAACCAAGATCCAGAAGGAAGGAAATTTTACCTGTGCTCAAGACCAACAAACTGAGAATGTTAAATCTGAACACTCTCATGTGTCCTCAGTCTAACTGCTTCTGGTATATTTTGATGGGAATCAATAATTTATATTGAGGATTGAGGAATCATTTAAATAAAAGTACTCTGAAACTCATTTAAGAAAAATAGAAACTCCAAATAACCTAGTGATCAAATTACCTACTATTCTAATGTTATAATTAAGCTTTGATCAACAGAATATCTACATTCATTGCAACAAACATGAAGAGAAAAGATGTTATTCACAATGTTGTATAGACTTATCTTGAAAGCAAATATAGAGGAAAGTTTCCTCTGATGTCAGGACAGTGATGTGTTTTTATCTGAAGTACTGGCTTGTTTTCATCTCAGGAGCACTATAAATTTTGCTATGATTTTGTTTCCCTGTTTAATGTTCACTGTTGAAAGTTTACCAAATTTATGGTCCTACATCAGCAAATGTATATGTATGTACACTACCCTTTTAATTTTGTCTTTCCAGACATCATTTTACTCATGTTCTAATTTTCTCCCCTTCTTTCCATTTATGTTTTATTTTATTGTACCTTAAATCACATCTTAAGAATGAGTGTAGCTAACTAATAAATTCTGCATAAATTTCATTTATAATATTTTTGAAATTCAAATGGGAGAATGAAAAGTATCAGTATAAATGTGGATGCTACCTTCTGACCATAATACTCTATTACATTTCCTCTCCAAGTGTGGTCCCTGGACAAGTAACATTAGTAGGAACTTGTTAGAAATGCAAGTTCTTTGGCATCACTCTGCAGCTTCTGACTCAGAAGCTCTGAGAGGGGCACAGAAATCTGGGTTTCAACAAGCCCACATATCCAAAGTGACTGGGATACATGCTCCATACTGCTCTATGAAAAAGCATCACATGGCTTTCATGCATGCTCTTTTTTGCCCTAAAGACAGGTTTATAATTTAATAGCACTCAATTTTGACTGCATTATAATCATCCAGAAAGATTTTTAAAATCACGATGTGCAGACAGTACTCCAAAACAATTACATGAGAAGCTGGGATCCAGTTATCAGTATTTTTAACTCTCTCCAAATGTTCTGATAGGCAGTCAAAGTTGACAATCACTTAACTCTAAAGACTGGTTCACAGGTCCCATCATGAAATCAGTGAATATTCCTGGCGAGTTGGATACTTCAGGCAAAATATCCCCCCAAGAACTCCAAACTGCTAAGTTGCCATAGTATCATTTTGAGAAATTAGTAAACCAAATTCATATCTTGCGTATACTAAAATAGATAAGTCCAAGATTTACATGTTTAAAATGTTGTTCTATAAAAGTCCTAGAAGTATATGTGGATGAAATTTTGCAAAATTGTGATATAAAAAAGACATTAGAATTACTGTGACATAAGTCCGAAAGCAAAAGCAGAGGGATGGATATATTGCACCGCATAGGAATGAACACAGGGTGACCCCTTTAACTTTGAGCAGGTGGGCTATTTCCTGTGCTACCTTTGCCCTCCCTGCAGTGCTGATCTGCACATCAGAACTGAGCACAAGGTCTTCACTAGCAAAAAGAGGGAAGATAATCTCATCATAGGCAAAGAGAATTCTGTCAGTTTCTCAGCATTTCTGTGGCCCAGTTTCAAGGCAGAAAAATATGGGAGAACAATGCTGAGACAGTTTTTGTCCGTCTAAAAGGAAATTAAAATTCTCTCAAGGGTAGAAGAAGGTTTGGATCTAAGAGCAAAGAAGACTGGTACACTGCTTCCTGTGTACCTTCCACTGTTCCTTCCTGGAACACTAAGGAAAAGGCCTCTTCACAGATTCTCCACTTGCATCCTCATGAAGGAATGAGAGCAACTGGAATGTCTGAATGAAGAAGCCAAAGCAATCCCACCAACCTTCTGTAGCCTCCAAGAATAATGAGAGAAGATGAAATTACCCTGAAAAGTACCAGTTCAGTTCAGTTCAGTCACTCAGTCGTGTCCAACTCTTTGCAACCCCATGAATCACAGCACGCCAGGTCTCCTTGTCCATCACCAACTCCCAGAGTTCACTCAGACTCACGTCCATCGAGTCGGTGATGCCATCCAGCCATCTCATCCTCGGTTGTCCCCTTCTCCTCCTGCCCCCAATCCCTCCCAGCATCAGAGTCTTTTCCAGTGAGTCAACTCTTTGCATGAGGTGGCCCAAGTACTGGAGTTTCAGCTTCAGCCTCATTCCCTCCAAAGAAAGTCCAGGGCTGATCTCCTTCAGAATGGACTGGTTGGATCTCCTTGCAGTCCAAGGGACTCTCAGGAGTCTTCTCCAACACCACAGTTAAAAACCATCAATTCTTCGGCTGAATTTATGATATAAATTTCAGGAGCCATCTTGAACATCTAAGGAGGTCTCACAGTAGTAACAAGAGGAAACACCAGCAGATGGCAGCATGGACTACTGTACAGTTAGGGACCTCAGCCATTTTAGTGAGGCCCACCCACATCAGTGGGTGTTACAGTCATCTCAGCACCACCAAACAGGACAAAATGCTGCTGAAGGACAATCACACTCCCCCAATGCCATGAGCCTCTAAAAGGCCTCTGGAACGTACATGACTCTAGGGAGATACAGAAGGAAAAGGAATGGAGGGAATCCTGAGTTGTCATAGTTTAAACTTGAAATGATTGGAGTTACACTGAAGTGAATGAAAATTAGCTGTTATCAGGTGGAACAGGAGGTGAGGTTGAAAGAGTGTTGAAAACAGAAGTGAAATTGAGGTGCTCAATAATGAAGGAAAATGCTACTAAATGCTACTATATTTTATTTTTTACACACATGACTATGGCTTAAGGAAATTATATGTTAAAAATTTCTGGCAAAAAATTAAAAACAAAGTCAAAAGATAAATTATCAAGTGAGAGCAAAATATTTAAACAACATATTTGCCAAACAAAAGGCAAATTTCTTTCACATACACACATACATATATACATATGTGTATGTATATATGTGTGTGTGTATATATATATACACAAAGAACTCTTAGCACCAAGGAAAAGATTATTTTTTATTATAAAAAGAGAAGTCTACAACAGTTACTGTACAATTCCCTTGTCTGGAATGTGTCCTGTTATTAGAATTCTATAATGGATTGAAAAAAATAAAAGCAGTCGAATATTCAATCTCATATCAAGAAAAACTTTTACCTCATTGACACATTTATTACTAAAAAAACTGGTTTACTGGAAGACCTGAATCTACAATAAATTGTTTAAAACCTAGATAGTAAATCATCCCTCCTTATACTGTACTTTCATCATCACAGAACCCACTATTGACTGTCTTTTCTCACTCTGCACATTGCCAGGAACTCTGCAGTTTCAGGTTTCTCCTCTCTAGTAAGACAGACTACAAAGCCAAACTCTTTCTACATAGTTCTCCCTCTTTTTTTTTCCTTCCTGTGAATAAACAGTTTTGGCCAATCCAATTTTAATTTTTAGGAATTACCTTTGAATTACTTTTGGGAAGCAGATAAAACTAATATGGAGAGAACATAGTTCTCAAAGTTCACTACCAGGCTTTAGGGTATTATTGCTAAATGGCATCACAGAGGTCCATAGATATTTTAAACTTAAGGTAATTGGTAAATATTTTAAAAACAATGACTTTTTTTTAGTAATTTTCTTAAGTATAGTAAATGTATAAATTATAGAGAGGTAGAAGGAAGAAAAAGTGTTGTTTGTAGTTCTCCCATCTAATATCAGTAGTCAACATCTTACTGCATCTCCTCCAGTCCATAGCACATCCTTAAAAAAAAATGTTTGTTATTTTTGTACTTTACATTTTTATATCAGCAAGGTCTTTCCTGAGAATTTTAAACTTTCCTCAAGTATATTTCATGATGATACAAAATGGATAATCTACTGGAATATTTTTCACTGTTATGACATGCTACCTCTACTTTTGACTTATTGAAAGTGTGGAAACTGGTATTTTTGTATACAGATTTGGGACTTTTTTTTTTTTCTGAAACTAAAACTGTTCAGGAGAGTAACCCAACTTACTAGATTAGAACATGTACAATTTTTAAGCTGTTTATTTCGCAGAACTCTCATATCAAGTGTTCAACTTTGCTGCCACTGGAAATGGATAAAACTGTTTGCAGTTTACTGTTTACTGGGCAAGTATTGGATGTTAGGCACTGTGGTGAGTAATGGGAACACATTAACGAAACTCATTTGCGGTTCCCTCAGCGTGTACTGCTTTTATTTGTTCTAGGCCTTTGCACATGCTGTTGTTGCTATCTGAAATGTTCCTCCTTCTCTGAATAACTGTTGATTGCCTGGTGGGCTTCTGCTTAGATGTTGTTACTATTAGAAACTCATCATACATGTGTTCTTTATGGAATCCATCCTTTCTCTGTCATAGGCATTATCGCTTTGAGTTAAATGAATGAATTACTGCTACTATCAGAATTTTTTTCATTTTAACTATTAGGGTTGTCTGTTTGTGTGTGTGTGTGTGTGGTATATGATAGTTTCTGGTTAATTTTCCCTTTTATTTTATTTTTTTTGAAGTTTAATTTCACTTTTATGGGTAGCATCTATCAGTATATTCCTTTTTTACTTGTTTGATGTATTTTCATTTTAAACTCAACAGATGTTTCTATAAAAAATTTCAAATAGCACTGAAGGATCCAAAGTAAAATACAGACATTTTCTCACACTTTCTCATGGACCGTTTTTAAGTTAATGCATATTTTTCAAATATTTTCAGTGAATAGATACAAAAAAATCATATGCATTCCTTTCTTCTTTTAATTAAGATAGTACTATGAATATAGTGTTCTGAAACTTCCTTTTTGTTCCTTAATCTTGGTTATGTACATTTATGAATGCTGTTTTACTGTCAAATTAACATATTTGTGTGTTCTATTTAAAAAAATATTATTATCATGTATTTATCTTTATCTTTCTGGTTGTCCATCAGACATTCAGCAGGTGTGTATTTTTCTCTCATTAACGTATATATTACTGAAAAAAAGTATTATCCTTTCCTTTTTTGTTGTTGTTTAGTTGCTATGGGATTTCCCTGGTGGCTTAGAGGATAAAGCATCTGCCTACAATGCGGGAGAACCAGGTTCGATCCCTGGGTCAGGAAGATTCCCTGGAGAAGGAAATGGCAACCCACTCCAGTACTCTTGCCTGGAGAATCCCATGGATGGAGGAACCTGGTGGGCTACAGTCCATGGGGTCGCAAAGAGTCGGACACCACTGAGTGACTTCACTTTCACTTTCACTTTAGTTGCTATGCACAGTTGCTCAGTTGTGTCTAACTCTCTGAAACCCCAGGGACTACAGCCCACCAGGCTTCTCTGTCCATGGAGTTTTGCAGGCAAGAATACTAAAGTGAGTTGCCATTTTCTTCTCCAGGGGATCTTACTGAGCCAAGGATTGAACCCACATGTCCTGCATTGGTACCTATATCAAATTATAGTATTTTCATTGTTTTATTCTATTTTTATCTTATTTTAATTTTAGCATATAACCATAACTCTCCCTCATGAATTTTAGATTGTGCTTTTGCCTAACATCCTATCCATCCTCAACATGTTCAGACTTTGAATCTGTAATTATCCCTTTTCTCTTTTGTATTATTAATTTTTCTTTCTCTACTGGATCATACACATCAGTGCAAAAAACATGCTATAATAATTACTTTCTTGAAAATAAAGTAAAATAAAAATCTCTCCACCACGCATGTGTTGCATCTTTTTATTGGAAATCTACTCAAAACAGTTCTCTGTACTTGTTTCCACAGTTTCATCTCCCATTCTCTCTTGAAACTATACAATAAAATATTCATTCACACTGCATTAAATCTACTCGGGCCAAAGCCACCCATCACTTTTAGATTATTAAATATAATTCCCTATATTCATTTACTTGAGAATCAATAAATCTCTCTTTTTGAAAAATATTTTCTTTACTTAAATTCGAGGTTGTTATAGTCCCCTGATTCTCTTTGGCTGTCTGGGGATGCCTTACAAATAGTTATGAAAAAAGAGAAATGAAAAGCAAAGGAGAAAAGGAAAGATATTAGCATCTGAATTCAGAGTTCCAAAGAATAGCACGGAGAGATAAGAAAGCTTTCCTCAGTGATCAATGCAAAGAAATAGGAAAAGAACAGAATGGGAAAGACTAGAGATATCTTCAAGAAAATTAGAGATACCAAGGGGAACATTTCATGCAAAGATGGGCTCGATAAAGGACAGAAATGGTATGGACCTAACAGAAGCAGAAGATATTAAGAAGAGGTGGCAAGAATGCACAGAAGAACTGTACAAAAAAGATCTTCACGACCCAGATAATCATGATGGTGTGATCACCCACCTAGAGCCGGACATCTGGAAATATGAAGTCAAGGGGGCCTTAGGAAGCATCACTATGAACAAAGCTAGTGGAGGTGATGGAATTCCAGTTGAGCTATTTCAAATCCAGAAGGATGATGCTGTGAAAGTGCTGCACTCAATATGCCAGAAAATTTGGAAAACTCAGCAGTGGCCACACGACTGGAAAAGGTCAGTGTTCATTCCAATCCCAAAGATAGGAAATGCCAAAGAATGCTCAAACTACCTCACAATTGCACTCATCTTACACTCTAGTAAAGTAATGCTCAAAATTCTCCAAGCCAGGCTTCAGCGATACGTGAACTGTGAACTCCCAGATGTTCAAGCTGGTTTTAGGAAAGGCATAGGAACCAGAGATCAAATTGGCAACATCTGCTGGATCATCGAAAAAGCAAGAGAGTTCCACAAAAATATCTATTTCTGTTTTATTGACTATGCCAAAGCCTTTGACTGTATGGATCACAATAAACTGGAAAATTCTGAAAGAGACGGGAATACCAGACCACCTGACCTGCCTCTTGAGAAACCTATATGCAGGTCAGGAAGCAACAGTTAGAACTGGACATGGAACAACAGACTGGTTCCAACTAGGAAAAGGAGTACATCAAGGCTGTATATTGTCAACCTGCTTATTTAGCTTATATACAGAGTACATCATGAGAAATGCTGGGCTGGAAGAAGCACAAGCTGGAATCAAGATTGCTGGGAGAAATATCAATCACCTCAGATATGCAGATGACACCACCCTTATGGCAGAAAGTGAAGAAGAACTAAAAAGCCTCTTGATGAAAGTGAAGGAGGAGAGTGAAAAAAATGGCTTAAAGCTCAACATTCAGAAAATGAAGATCATGGCATCTGGGCCCATCACTTCATGGGAAATAGATGGAGAAACCGTGGAAACAGTGTCAGACTTTATTTTGGGGGGCTCC
>SJYW01017878.1:279560-292616 GCA_006410735.1 Raphicerus campestris | reverse complement strand
ATAGCATATTCAAAAGCAGAGACATTACTTTGCCAACAAAGGTCCATCTAGTCAAGGCTATGGTTTTTCCAGTGGTCATGTATGGATGTGAGAGTTGGACGGTGAAGAAAGCTGCACACAAAAGAATTGATGCTTTTGAACTGTGGTGTTGGAGAAGACTCTTGAAAGTCCCTTGGACTGCAAGGAGATCCAACCAGTCCATTCTAAAGGAGATCAGTCCTGGGTGTTCTTGGAAGGAATGATGCTAAAGCTGAAACTCCAGTACTTGGGCCACCTCATGCAAAGAGTTGACTCATTGGAAAAGACTCTGATGCTGCAGGGAATTGGGGGCAGGAGGAGAAGGGGACAGCAGAGGATGAAATGGCTGGATGGAATCACCAACTCAATGGACATGAGCTGGGTGAACTCCAGGAGTTGGTGATGGGCAGGGAGGCCTGGCATGCTACAATTCATGGGGTCGCAAAGAGCTGGACATGACTGAGTGACTGAAATGAACTGATTATTTTTGTACCTTACTCTTTGCTCCTTCTCAATCTTTTGCTAGATCCATTTTTTTATTCTGCAGAAACTGTGCATCACTTGGGGGCTCCATCTTTCAGTTTCCTTTGTATTTATACTCACTTCCTCGATATTACTANGGAGTTGGTGATGGGCAGGGAGGCCTGGCATGCTACAATTCATGGGGTCGCAAAGAGCTGGTCATGACTGAGTGACTGAAATGAACTGATTCTTTTTGTACCTTACTCTTTGCTCCTTCTCAATCTTTTGCTAGATCCATTTTTTTATTCTGCAAAAACTGTGCATCACTTGGGGGCTCCATCTTTCAGTTTCCTTTGTATTTATACTCACTTCCTCGATATTACTGTCTATTGTAAACGTAGTCTATAAACGGATGAGTTATTCCCTGTTCTCAGAATTTATATACAACCATAATGTCTTTCTTACATGTCTAGTAGCCATCAGAAAGTTAAGATAACCAAAAAAGAGCTACTGGTACCTTCTAAGCCATCTCCAACTATCTTCTGACGTACTCTTCCTCTCTTGCAAATAGCACCACCATTTGCTCAGTACCAAAACCTTATCATTGCCCTTGAATACATCTCTCTCAAAGTATACATCCATTCCACCAGTAAATCCATCCGGGCCTTTCAACATTCATAATCTGACCATTTTGCATAATCTTCACCACTCTCAGTATTATCTAAGCCACCAGCATTTGTCTTCAAGAGTTATGCCATAGCCGCCCAACTGATTTTCCTTTTTCAGCTACTACCACCTCCCTCCACCCCATTCCATGCCCTGCCATGGTTTATCATCCATACAAAAACTGCAGTAATTATTTTCAAATGAGCTGCTTACTCTCTTTATTCAATGGCTTTTTATCATACTTAGAATAACACCCAAATCCAGCAGTATGACATACAAAACTCTACATGATCTGACCCCCGACAAGTTATCATTTTCAACTCACTCTCTCTCTTTCTCTTTGTGAAAGCCATGGTGGTCTTCTTTTTGCTCCTATATCATTACCTGCATATTCGTAATTCTAGCTCTTAGCTCTTGCTACTCTCTCTACCAAGAATGGCCTTCTCTCAGACATCTTGATGGATTGCTCCTTTACTGAATTCAGATCTCTGTTCAAACGTCCTCTTCCCTTAAAAAGTGTCACTACTCCCTACCCCTATATCTGACATGGAATCTCCACTAGTTTTTATTGTCTTCTCCCACTTTATTTTTCTTCTTTATACCTAAAACTATATGGTATTATACTTTAGATATATTTGTTTGTTTACTTTCTTTCTCCTTCAGTGACCTTAAGAGACAAGTTTTTTTCTTCTTTGTTTAATCCTTTAGCCAAGTGCCCAGAATACAACCTATGATATAAGTACTAAGTACTACATAAATAGTGAATGAAAGAAATACTAAATATTTAACTCCCTAGTCTAATAGGCATTTATTTTAGTATGTGGTATAATATAACAACTTGAATACTGTTGTTCTAATATAGTTAATTAACTTTATAAAATCAGTTTATTGTATGCTTTTTCACTTTATAGTGATTTATTAAAAATCCTCTCTCACATAGTAAATTATTTTATAGGTTATTTTGGGAGGTTCTTTAATATATTTCATTAGTTGCTCTGCTACCAATGGACTTTTTAAAATAGTTCTATGATACACTTTTATATTTTATAATAATAATCTTTCCCTCTTACTTTGATTTATAGAAAGTTCTCCATTATAATAACATTGTATTCTTTCAAAATACATTTTAGAATACTTTGTTACATGGGAAAATATAACTGGAATTTTTATTGAAACTATAGTTGATGGGTAAATGATTGATACTTTAAGATAATTATTATTCCTAATATAAACATTTTTTACTAAAAAACCCTTAGGTAGAGGTTATAGTTTTCCTCATGTGAATATCATATATTTTCTAATATTAAGGTCATTCTTTTGTCATGTATCTGCTTACAGGGATTGAAAATAAGATTTATAAATTATACATTTTCATTTATTCTTATTTCAGTTGAACAATTTCACTTACAATTGCATTAAAATAAAAAAGCAACTAGGGATAAATTCAACTTTGGAAGTGAAAGAGTTAAAAAACAGAATTCTGAAAACTGAAATTCTGGAATTGAACCTAAAAATTTGAATTCTGAAAACTCTAAGAAGGAAAATAAAGATGATATAAATAAATGGAGAAATATCCTATATTCAGGCTTCCCAGGTAGCTCAGATGGTAAAGAATCTGCCTGCAATGCAAGAGACCAGGTACAATCCCTGAGTCAGGACGATCCCTTGGTGAAGAGTATAAGAACGCACTCCAGTATTCTTGTTTAAAGAATTCCATGGACAGAAGAGCCTGGTGAGCTGCAGTCCATGTGGGCTATAGTCCATGGGGTCACAGAGTCAGACACAGCTGAGTGACTAACACTTTCTTTTATTTTTTTTTCTTAAGTTCTTATTTTTTTTTTATTTATTTTAATTGGAGGCTAATTACTTTACAATGTTGTAGTGGTTTTGCCATACATTGACATGAATCAGCCATGGGTGTACATGTGTTCCCCATCCTGAACCCCCCTCCCACTTCCTTCCCCATCCCATTCCTCTAGGTCATCCCAGGTGCACCAGCCCTGAGTACCTTGTCTCATGCAGCGAACCTGGACTGGCGATCTGTTTCACATATGATAATATACATGTTTCAATGCTGTTCTCTCAAATCATCCCACCCTCGCCTTCTCCCACAGAGTCCAAAAGACTGTTCTATACATCTGTGTCTCTTTTGCTATCTTGCATATAGGGTTATCATTACCATCTTTCTAAATTCCATATATATGCATTCGTATACTGTATTGGTATTTTTCTTTCTGGCTTACTTCACTCTGTACATTTTCACTTTCACTCTTAGATTCACTGATTGGAAGAATTAGTACTGCTAAATTTTCAATACTACCCAAAGCAATATACAGGTTTAATGTAATCCCTATCAAAATATGCAAGACATTTTTCACAGAACTAGAACAAATGGTTCTAAAATGTATACCCCAAATAGCCAAAGCAATCTTGAGAAAATAAGAACAAAGCTAGAAGTGTCATGCTCCCTGACTTCATACTGTATTACAAAGCTAGAGTCACCCAAACAGTATACACAAAAGCAGACATATAGATCAATGGAACAGAACAGGGAGCCCAAAAATAAACGTATGCATCTATGATTAATTAATATATGACAAAGGAGGCAAGAATATACAGTGGAGAAAAGACAGTCTCTTCAGTAAGTGGTGCTGGGAAAACTGAACAGCTACACATAAAAGAATGAGATTTTCTCATATCTTATACAAAAATAAACTCAAAATGGATTAAAGATCTAAATACAAACCTGGAAACCACAAAAATCCTAAAAAAATAGACAGAACACAATTTGACATAAATTGTAGCAATATTTCTTTTGATCTGTCTCTTGAGGGAAAGGAAATGGGGACTAATGAAACTGAGGAGCTTTTACACAGAAAAGGAAACCACTGACAAAATGAAAAGACAACCTACTGAATGGGGGAAAATATTTGCAAATATGAGCGACAAGGAGTTAATACCAAAAATACATAAA
The DNA here is from genome assembly GCA_006410735.1 of Raphicerus campestris. Classification (NCBI taxonomy): domain Eukaryota; kingdom Metazoa; phylum Chordata; class Mammalia; order Artiodactyla; family Bovidae; genus Raphicerus; species Raphicerus campestris. The sequence continues at coordinate 288,496 of SJYW01017878.1, read as the reverse complement.
CCACTCAGGTAACTCAACAGCAAAAAACCAAACAACCCAATTTAAAAATGGGCAAAAGATCTGAAATAGATATTTTTTCAAAGAAAATATACAGATGGCATATAGATATTTAAAAAGATGCTCAACATTGATAATCATCAGAGAAATACAAATCAATATCACAATGANTTAAAAATGGGCAAAAGATCTGAAATAGATATTTTTTCAAAGAAAATATACAGATGGCATATAGATATTTAAAAAGATGCTCAACATTGATAATCATCAGAGAAATACAAATCAAAATCACAATGAGATATCACCACACACCTGTCAGAATGGCTATCATCTAAAAGTCTACAAATAACAAATGCTGGTGATGATGTGGAGAAAAGGGAACCCTAGTACACTGTTGCTAGGAAAATAAATTGGCACAGCCACTAAGGGAAGCAATACGGAGGTTTCTTAAAAAGTTGAAAATAGAACTATCATATGATCTAGAAATTCCACTCCGGGTATATATCTGAAGAAAATAAAAACACTAATTCAAAATGATACATGTACCCCAATATTGATACCAGTATCATTTATAATAGACAAGATATGGAAGCAAACAAAGTGTCCCTCAGCAAATGAATGGATAAAGAAGATGTAATATATATACAATGGAATACTATTCAGTCATAAAAATAGTGAAATTTTGCAGCTATAATAACATGGATGGACCTGGAGGGTATTGTTCTTAATGAAATAAGTCAACAGGGAAAGAAAGGGTGCGTGTTATCACCTACTTGTGAAATCTAAAAAAATTAAAATAATGTATATAACAAATCAGAAACAGGCTCACATATATAAAGAACAAACTAATGACTACTGGAGGGGATGGGGGGAGGGGAAAGATAAGGGTAATGAATTAACAGTGTAAACTACTATGTATAAAATAAAAAAGGTGCAAGGATATATTGTACAGCACAGGGAATATAGTCAACATTTTATAATAACTTTAAATAGAGTGTGTGTATACTCAGTCATACACTCTAGTCCTGTCCAGCTCTTGACAACCCCCTGGACTATAGCCCACCAGCCTCCTCTATCCATGAGATATTCCAGGCAAGAATGCTGGAGTGGGTTGCTATTTCCTCCTTGAGGGATCTTCCCAACCCAGGGATTGAACCCGTGTCTCCTTCATTGGCAAGTGGATTATTCACTATTGAATCACCTGGGAAACCATTTAAATAAAGCATAATCTATAAAAACATATAATCATTATGTTGCAAACTTGAAACTATAATGTAAATCAATTGTACTTCAATAAAGAAATAGTAAAATAAAAGTAATAAGAATTTTCAGTAGTGCTATTTTCATATCCTCAGCTGAAGTCAATCAAAGAAAACACAGTTAATTCATTAAGTAATATATCTCTTTCTCATAGATAAGAGCCATTCAAAATCAAGTTTCTGATGACAAAATAATAATGATAATAACAATAACAACAATAAAAACCACCCCCATTTAGTAAATGTGTCAAAATGGAAGAACTTAATTTTGGAGTTTTATTTTAATTTTTTCTATCTTAAGATGCTATAAAATTAAACAGAAGTGCTTTAGTCTTAATAGCCAAATTCTTATAATCAAAACCATAGTCAAATTCTTAATTATTGCTTCTCAGATTCCTTCCTAAACTCCTCCTTTCTTCTACCATGTAAAGCTGATTTCCCTCTCTTCTAACCATCCTGCAACCTGATTCATGCTTCCTGATTCAAAACTAAAACCCACCCGAGAAAGGTCAGAGCTGGAGAATAAGTATGTGTGGTTGTGAGGATTGTGGAAAAATAATATGTACTATTTGTTAGGATCAGCATCATACTGTTTCTCTTTCTTATTAAAAGGATAACCTAGAGTTGACTACTGCTACTAAGAATGTCCCTGCCTGTGATTGGTGTTACATATTTACACAGAAAAATATTTCCTTACAGCTGTTTTCCAACATTTAAATAAATCACACTTCCCACCATATGGTAGAGGAAAGAGGCCAGCACAGCTCTCAGCTGGCAATGCTCAGCTTAACCTGGTGGCATTTAGTAGACCACATGGGTTTAGGCCACAGCATTTATTATAATCTGTGACAATAAGAAAACGTGACATGAAATACATTAAATAAATTAAAAATACATTAAACATACCTGAATCACAGTTCAATTTCACTAAGTGAACAAACACTAAATTAGCCTATTCCCCTTTAAGAGAACAAAACAGTAACTGATTTCAGTGTACAAGACAAATTAATCGCTATATGTATTTCATTCATGGATTGCACATCTCAGATCTCACAGTACCATTATATAATATTTTTTTTACTTTAAAGTCTGTTCATTGGTTCCCATGAAACATAACTTGGACAAAGTTGAAGACATGGGAAAGAAACCCCTGAAGTTTGAATAGTGTGGTGGAATGGATTCCTCTATGAACATGATCGCATTGTGATGGGGATATCATGATGAACTCAGTTCCCAGGGGCCAACACCACCAATAAAAGTAAAAATGCCTTGGCAATCCTGCATTGGTTAAAATTATCTTTACAATAGCCCACTGTGGTATTATTTACAGTTCCCTTTGTTATTTAATAAAGAACATTCACCTCCTCCTAACCAAATAACTTACTGCACATTTTTAATTGTCTAAAGGGTTGTGGTGTGTGTGCACGTGCATATATGTACATATGTGTGTCTATATGTGCACAGGGAGGGGTAATTTTAAGATAAGACCTGTGAGATATCATCAGTCTTTAATGTCTTTTTAAATAAGGATAAGATAAATTTAGACCTCAAGGTATTATAGATTTCTTAATCCAGTGTTCCATTCTACACATGCTACCTCAGAAGTCCCCAGAGCAAAGAGTTGTAACTAAGGCAGAATCTGAGCTATCGCTCTGCACTGTCTTCTTCACATGAAGCTGTTACGTACAGCAAATTCTTAAGTTGAAGACCTAATCTCCAATGCAACTGTATTTGGAAACAGGGCCTTTAGAAAGATAATTAAGATTAAATAATGTTATACGGGTAGGTCCCTACAGGACTGGTCTCCTCATAAGTAAAGGAAAAGACACCAGAGAGTGATCTTATTCTCTCTATACACAAGCACAATGGAAAGGCCATGTAAGCACACATCAAAAAAGCCATTCACAAACCAGAAAGAAAGCCTTCACCAAAAACCAAATTTGCTAGCACCATGATCATGGACTTTTAGCCTCCACAACTTTTAGAAAATAAATGTCTGTTGTTTCAGCAGCCCACTCTGTTGTATTTCCTTATGGCAGTCTGAGCTGACTAATAAAGAGGTCATCTTTTAATAATTTGCTTTCCTCTTGCAGCCTCTGAATTTCACCTGTAACTTCCTACCTTCATTCATTTCTTAACTTTAGCATCCTCCCAAGTTAGAGAAATTAGAGATTTAGATATGTCAGTGTTTTTGTCTCTAATGTAGTTGTGGATTCTTTTTTTCTAATTCTGCAACATGTGACATTATTTTCATTCAAATACACCTGAGATGTGTATGTTTGGATCCATGTCTTCTGGTTTCTCCTCTGGACATACTGCTCCCATTATTGTCAGAAGTGTCAGTGGGAGTAGACATAGATGGGACCCTAAATATTGTTTATTTTTATAATTGGGCTCCTAATTGGAAACACGTAATGTCACAGATGCAGCAAACCCTCTTCTGTACCAGTGTGGTACCAGAATCTTTAAAACATATATTAAGTCTGTCTTTGAAACATATATTAAGATTGTCAAGTTTTAGGATGATAAGAATGACCTTGATGAAGAGCCTTCAGAATTTGAGGTTGTGCCTATACCTTGAAGCTTAGGACATGCTTCATCTTCATCATATTCATCAAAAGCAGGGGCATCACTTCAAAGAAAATCCTGAGAGGTCACTTTTAATAATAGCATTAGTAGTAATAGTAGTAAAAGTCTGTCTTGGTGGGTCATTTATGGGATGAGAGGGCTGTGTATTCTTGCATCAGTACATTTATTTCAGTTTCTTATTAATTCTTATAATTTTCAGCACACTCTTTTCTTTTTTCTTAGTATATAATTATACCATCTGCAAATGAGGATAATTTTACATTTCCTTTCTAATAATTATACCTCTTATTTCAGTTTCATAACTTATGGCTTTGATTAGTGCTTTTGGAACAGTTAGATAACAATGATAATAACAGGCATTTTTGTTTTCCACCTGATTTTAACTGGATTCTATTAAGAATGAAGTCCACCACTGATTTGAGATGAATATTGTTACAAAAACAACATATGTTGATGAAATTTTATACATGAGTTCAGAAAGATATTTAAAAACAGGATATGAGTGTAAATTTTTTCCATGTTTTTTTCTGATTGTATTGAAATTATCAAATTGCTTTTTTTCTTTTCTATTCTGTTGTAGGAAGTAGTACACTAATTTTTTTCTTAATACTGAACTAATTTTGTATAACAATTATGATTTTGAACACAAAATGGATAAACCAGACCACCCTCTAAGGAATGTTTAATCACTAAACATGTTGAACATATTTCTGTCCTATAAAATATTCATATTCAACTGTGATCCCAATCAGCAAGTTTTTCTTCCCATTAAAGAGAATAAATTATAACCCTTTCAATTGCGGCAGTAAATAGCAAACAGACTGCTGAAAGACTTCTTTATACATAAAGAAGAAAAGCAGACATAGAACACTTGCAAATTTAAAAGGAGCCCTTAATACCAAGTAAATAGAAGCAGGTATTTTGCAAAGTCCTTTAAAGAAAACAGATTGCAGTACAAATCAACAGGTAAAGACGTCAACTGAAAGCAAACTTTGAGCAATTATATTAGCAAATAATTAGAATAATTTGTAAACAGTAGTAAAGACCTTGCAACAAAGGAACCACATGGACCTGTGTTCCTTTCTTTTTTGCCCGTAGCATTCTGGCTTATCTTTATTATTCAGTAGTATATCTAGTATTGGAAAAGATTCTCCTGAACAATAGGACTTACGATTGCAGTTATGAGACATAATTCAATAGCACTAAACAAGAAATAGCCTGACACTACGCAGTGGGAGAAAATCTGTCTCCAGCTGAGATTCCAGCAACTAAATAATGATTCTTGTCCAGAGGAGATCTATTTAACTCTCCCCATATTATAAGCACAACAGAGAAATGCATGAACAGAAAGAACTCTTATCATGGCCAAAATGCAGCAGGCAGAGACATTAAGTGGAAAGTAACTTATCATACGTCATAGTTATTGGAAGTTCCCATATAGAGCTGGCATCATAGATAATATATTGAAAAGTCAATCTATTCCTTAAGAAATACATGATTTGGAAGGGAGTATCCTGTAGTGAAAAGGTGGTGGGAGTTAACCAGCAGGGAGCTGAATCTTGACAGATATTTCTACAAGTCCATGAGCAGCCACATAAAATCTGAGACTATTTTTCTTCACCTGTAAAATAGAGATAAAAATATCTACCTTGAGAAGATACCAGAACTAGTTGAAATGTATATCTGTAGCTCAGAGCCATGGGAAGATCCTTTGGAGGAAGAAATGGCAACTTACTTGCCTAGGAAGTTCCATGAACAGAGGAGCTTGGTGGGTTACAGTCCATGGGGTCACAAAAGAGTCAGACATGACTTAGAAACTTCAACAACAACAATATATGCTAAGGATTCAATAAGAAATTGTTTTTACTGTATTATTCATTCAATCTCAGAGTGATGATAAGCTGCCCATGAAAGAAAGAGACTGCATGACAATCATGTGCAGGGAAGATTAAGATGAGATTGTATGGTGGTGGGTCTGCTTGAACGAAACAAAGAATACATTCCACACAATTTGCTGGGACTATATCCAAAAATTAAACCAAGACAAAGGAGCATGGCCTGAAACTTTGCAGACTTTTTAGTTCATGAAGAATTAATCTCTGTTACCACTAAGAAGAAATAATAATGACATTTGTAGCAGAAATTTCTCAAGACTCACTTTAATGACAGAGTAACTTGGAAGTCATGAAGAAGGTGCTCTGGAAGTAGATGTAACTTGGAGCAGTCACTGTTGGCAGAGGATGCTCAGCTTGATGGAGCAGAGCTTGGCAGGAAGCTGACACACTGCGCTGGGCACAGGTGTCCCGTGTCACACTCAGAAAGATACACAGTTACAATCCTGTTCTGTGCAAGAAGTGGGACCACTTATTGGACTACTGGGGCTTCCCTGGTGTCTCAGATGGTAAAGAATATGCCTGCAATGCAGAAGACCTGGGTTCACTATCTGTGTTGAGAAGATCCCCTGGAGGAGGACATGGTTTTATTATTAATAAAGCCCTTTGTCTTGGTTTAATTCTTGGGTATAGTCCCAGCAAATTGTGTGGAATGCATCCTTCCTTGTCATTCAAGTGGTCCCACCACTATTCAGTNTGCCTGCAATGCAGAAGACCTGGGTTCACTACCTGTGTTGAGAAGATCCCCTGGAGGAGGACAAGGTTTTATTATTAATAAAGCCCTTTGTCTTGGTTTAATTCTTGGGTATAGTCCCAGCAAATTGTGTGGAATACATCCTTCCTTGTCGTTCAAGTGGGCCCACCACTATTCAGTCTCATCTTCGTCTTCCCTGCACATAACTGTCATATGGTCTCCTGCTTCCATGGGCAGCTACATCATCATTCTGAGGTTGGATGAATAAAAATAAAAAGCATTATTAATAATAAAATATTATTAATACACACTTCAGTATTCTTGCCTAGAGGACCCCCAAGGACAGAGGAGCCTGGCAGGTTACAGTTCATGGAGTCACAAAGAGTCGGACACAACTGAGCAACTAAGCACATTCAATAAGAAATGCCTTTTACTTCATTATTATTGAGGCAAACCTAGAGAAATATAACAGATACTTTGAAATATATTTAAATAGAAATGAGGCCTAACACAAAGAAGTGACATTTTCATTCACTGTGGAACAAGAAGGTGGAACACAGAAAAATATGAATAAAACTTGGGAAAAGAGGACTTCAGTATGCATGAGGATGGAGATGGAAGGCTCTCCCCTAAGCTCTATTAGCTCTTAGTCAAACTTAGCCCCTCAGGTAGGAAAATGGAACAATTACATCTGAGTACATAACATACTCAAGACAAGTTCCCCATCAGTCAGTCCCTCCCATCAGGAAGCTTCCATAAGCCTCTTATTCTTCTCAAACAGAGCGCAGACAGACTGAAAACCACAATCACAGAAAACTAACCAATCTGATCACATAGACCACAGTCTTGTCTAATATGAAACTATGAGCCAGGCCGTGTAGAGTCACNGGAAACACCTGGAAACAATGACAGACTTTATTTTGGGGGCTCCAAAATTACTGCAGATGGTGATTGCAGACATGAAATTAGAAGACACTCCGTCAAAGAAGAGTTATGACCAATCAAGACAGTATATTAAAAAGCAGTGACATTACTTTGCCAACAAAGATCCATCTAGTCAAGGCTATGGTTTTTCCAGTAGTCATATATGGAATGTGAGAGTTGTATTATGAAGAAAGCTGAGTGCCAAAGAATTGATGGTTTTGAACTGTGGTATTAGAGAAGACTCTTGAGAGTCTTTTGGACTGCAAGGAGATCCAACCAGTCCATCCTAAAGGAAAACAGTCCTAAATATACATTGGAAGGAATGATGCTGAAGCTGAAACTCCAATACTTTGGCCACCTGATGCGAGGAACTGTCTCATTTGAAAAGACCCTGATGCTGGGAAAGATTGAAAGCAAGAGGAGAAGGGGACAACAGAGGATGAGATAGTTGGATGGCATCACTGACTCAATGGACATGAGTTTGAGTAAACTCTGGGAGTTGGTTATAGACAGGGAGGCTTGGCATGCTGCAGTCCATGGGGTTGCAAAGAGTCAGACATGAGTGAGTGACTGAACTGAACTGTACTGAACACGATATAAGTTTTACAGGTATTTGTATTTATGTTCATGTTAAGGTATAATAATATATGCACTGCATCAATTTGAAGTTGGGATTCACAGTTCTCAAGGAGTTCTTTTGATCTCCATCAAACTCCATGTTAGATAACCATATACAGAGATAGCCTCAAAAGAGACCCCAGAAATTCTGGAGTCCAGCATGAGTAAAATGAGTAAGCAGTACCTCTTTAAGAATCATGTTTTAACACTAATTTTTGTCAGGTTGAATTATGCATCTTATTATATGTCATCTTGACTTTTCGATGTTTGTTTCAGTGCCTATGACTCATTTGACTGTGAGTTCCCTGAAAAGACGGGATAGACCTCCCATTCCAGTATTCTTGAGCTTCTCTTATGGCTTAGCTGGTAAAGAATCCGCCTGCAGTGCAGGAGACCTGGCTTTGATCCCTGCATTGGGAAGATTTCCTAGAGAAAGGAAAAGCTACCCACGTTCATATTCTGGCCTGGAGAATTCCGTAGACTACAGTCCAGGGGTTGGCAAATAGTCAGACACAACTGAGCAACTTTCACTTTTCCCTGAAAATAAGTACAGTTTTGTTCACCCTGTGTTTCCTGATACCATGTACACCAAGCAGAACTGCCTTAGGGACACTGTAGGACTTAGATATTTTTTAGAAGTGTCACTCCACATCATTTGAAACATGTTAAATTTTAAGAGCCACATTATGGCTCATTTAAAAGATTATTTTCAGTATAAAATCTTACAGATATATATAATTTTATTTTTTAATTTGGCTATAAGCCAAACACCTTATTAATGGTGCTAAATTCTTCAGTCTCATAATGCACACCCAGGAATTCTTGGAACGTGAAATAATCTAAATAACATAATTTTTTCAATAGTCTTGAAATTTTAATGGACAGGAACCTTAACTATTAATGAGGCTGTAAATTCCCAACATCTGCTGGATCATGTAAAAAGCAAGAGAGTTCCAGAAAAAC
>SJYW01017878.1:221012-271554 GCA_006410735.1 Raphicerus campestris | reverse complement strand
GTGAGAGTTGGACTGTGAAGAAGCCTGAGTGCCAAAGAATTGATGCTTTTGAACTGCGGTGTTGGACTGAACTGAACTGAACAATATTAATTTTGGTAGTTGTTTAAAACATTTATATTTTTAATTCTTCTGGATTATTTTCTTTTTTACATTTTGGAATCAATGATTTTTTCAGTTCTTTTATACTGTTGATGACCTTTGAAGAGCCAGAAGACCTGAGCAGAAGACATAGATTAACAGGCATTGATGGCATATAATAGGCAGCCAATTAGTGTTTTGGGTCAGATTGGTATTTGAGAATATACACACACCACTGCATATTAGCCAAATCCATAACATAATTTATGGTACAATTTTACTTAGTGCTATCACCACTAAGCCATTTATACATAGCAGTTGTGGGCTGTGTTGATCATAATATTGACAAATCAAGAAAGAAACATTTCCAGGCCAGGGGCAGAAGTTATCCCATAGATTTCAGCAGGGGAAAACCAATGTGAAAGAAGATGAACAGAAGTCCAACACTCTCAAATTTTGGAGATAGAAGTTGGGCCTCACATGTATTAGCAATATTACAGCCAGATCTGGTGGCTCTCATTAAGGGAGAAAGAGCAGGCAAGTGGACTCAAATATTTCTCTGATGTTATCTTCTCTAGGGATGCCTCCCTTGACAAACCCTCCTCTCCAAACTGTGTGTGAATGACTGCAAAGAACAAATTCTCCTGAGCACAAGGGACCATTTTAGTCCTCAGATATACTGTGACAGAAAGCAAACACCTTTAAATAGTTGAGAGACGCCCGAGAGAGCAGTTTGATCGATCCTAGGTTGAGATGGCCCATGTTTGCTTAGTCACCATCACCCTGGTGGCAGTTCTGTTACTTTTTAAAGATCCTTTACTTGTCCACACTGGACCTATAGGTCTCAACTGGGTCAGTATCTGCCCAGGAAGCAATACTGCAAGACTGCACTGTCATCACTAGGAAGGCTGAATACAGATTTGAGAGTTTTAAAGCGTATCTGACTGAATAAGGTTCCTAAAGAAATTTGGTATTTTGACCTCAGACTGTTCTTTCAGTATTGTTCCAGGGTAAGTATCCTGAACACTAGACTTGGAACAGAGTCTTGGTAGGCAGTTAGTTACAACTGAAAATTTAATTGCCTTAGTAATTTCCAAGTATACCTGAACTTTAATTGGGTATCTAATTCTAAATTANTCAGACTGTTCTTTCAGTATTGTTCCAGGGTAAGTATCCTGAACACTAGACTTGGAACAGAGTCTTGGTAGGCAGTTAGTTACAACTGAAAATTTAATTGCCTTAGTAATTTCCAAGTATACCTGAACTTTAATTGGGTATCTAACTCTAAATTATGGTTTTATTTAGTAAGTTATTAAAATTTTTTCTTAAAATGTGTTGAGTATAGAATTACAAGTCATCTGTTGGTATGAAATGCAATCTGTATAAAATATATCTCTCAGCAATATGTCTCCAGAAATTTGATAATTGTATCCATGTTTGGACGCTCTCTTACTAAAGGTTTTTGTGAGACACACAAATGGCAAGTATTGTATTACAACTGTCATACTTNTATGGTTTTATTTAGTAAGTTATTAAAATTTTTTCTTAAAATGTGTTGAGTATAGAATTACAAGTCATCTGTTGGTATGAAGTGCGATCTGTATAAAATATATCTCTCAGCAATATGTCTCCAGAAATTTGATAATTGTATCCATGTTTGGACGCTCTCTTATTAAAGGTTTTTGTGAGACACACAAATGGCAAGTATTGTATTACAACTGTCATACTTTATAAAAAAATCACTGTTGCTGGAGCAAAATTAGTTAGACCAAAGGTGCTAAGCCTTCGAGAGGAGGGCTAGAAACTAACATGCATTGAAGATACACTATGTGTTAATACATAAGGTTTCTCTCTCTCTCTCCTTCTCACTCTGTAGACACAAATATAGATATAGATAGATATAGATATAGGTATAAATATATATATCTTTTGTAAGCATTGCATCAAAGTTTTGTTTGTCCATAACTGACCATTTTCAAAACAAAATCTGTTACCATGAATAACATAAGTCTGGATGATTTGGGAACACTGTCTTATTTGCTTAATGAAATTCAGTGACTCCCTGTCTCCCACTGGATAAAGTTTGAATAATTCTGCCTGCTTTTCAAGGTCCTCACTGGTCTCACTACCCGGTCTGTCTTATTTCTTCTTCTTTTCCACATAGTCCTTCTGAGCAATGTGGATCAGTATTTGCACTGACCTATAAATATATGATACTCAATGTCACCCCAAGATTTGTTATTTGTTATTTCCTCTTCTGTCACCAATTCTTCAAGGCAAATGTCACCAGTTCTTCAAGGATCCCTCCATAGTTCATCATTTAGCAGAGTTCAGTGAGCAGAAATGCTACAAAGGCTATTGTTATTGTCATCTTGTAACATAATCTTACTTATAGTATTCATAAAGCATGGATTTAAAACAATGATATTATAAGGAAATCAGGGGACATTTATGGCAAAGGAAGCTTTAAGGCTTTTTCTCTTTAGAATAAAGCAAAATGCATAGTTGAAGCTAGACTGCAAATTCCAACACTATGCTCCTTAGAATATAAGGGGTCACATTTTTCATAAGACTTTAAGTCAACAATTTGGCTCCACTGAACTACTTGAATATAAGCTTGACAAACTCCACTCTTAAAGTTGTCAAGTTCTGGAAAACAATCCACAGTATTTGAGGGCTTCCCAGGTGATGCAGGGGTAAAGAATCTGCCTGTGAATGCAGGAGATTCAGGTGATGTGGGCTCAATCCCTAGGTCAAGAACATCCCCTGGAGGAGGAAAAGGCAACCCGCTCCAGTATTCTTGCCTGGAAAATTCCATGGGCAGAGGAACCTGGTAGGCTGCACAGTGTCCATAGGGTCGAAAAGAGTGAGATGCAACTGAGCACACATGCATGCAGTCACAATATTTGTATCTGTGATGCTTCCACATTCATAATAAATAAAATTGAAGATAAATGAAATATCCATCTTCCTTTTCTTTTCATGAAGGGAGACTGTTCTCTAAAACTACTTCATAATTCAGAATAAAACTCATAGATACTAAGCATGATAGTTGATATTTTTCAACATAGGCATTACAAGTAAGTGTAGCCATCAAAGTCATACAACTTTTTAGTTCAAATGGCATTCATTGTTTAGTAGATGTTTTCCACACTATGGTTTAACGAAATCAAGTGGTGGTAAGAATTATTTATGGCAAGTTTCTTATATTTAAGAATTTTTAAGCACAATTTTTAAGACTATCAGTTTTGGAAGATTGAAGATAGTGTAATGGCCTATTCTTAGATACATAGAATCATACATGCAGTTATGCAACATGATCGGGTTAGAATCTGCTACTTTTCATCTAACGGTGTGGCTTAGATAATGATTTCCTTCTATATAATCAAAAGTTTCTTTTTAGTTTAAAAAAAAAATCCGACAAGGAAACACAGGCTCTGTGCTAGGTACCAAGTGGTCAAAGTCAGACATGGTTCCTGTCCTAGATCTTTCAGGTTTGTGGAGAAGACAGAAATGATGCAGCAGGAAAGTAATAGCAAAAATAGACATGTTTCTGCCCTCAAGGAATTAGGCTACAGTTAGGGAGGGAAAGTATTATGTAAGTAAACAAATGAATACATTATTCCAAATAACAGTTTATCTTATGGAGAAAACACAGTGTATAGTGCTGAAGAAAAAGGAGGGGGCTAATTCTGAGAAAGAGCTAAGAGATGCTTTGAGAGATACATATGCTGAGGGTTACAGTGTGAGAAGAATTCAGCCATTTGAGCAGTGGTGTGTGTGTGTGTGTGTGTGTGTGTGTGTGTGAGTTGTTCATTCGTGTCCAATTCTTTGAGACCCCATGGACTGTAGCCCACCAGGCTCCTCTATCCATGGGGATTCTCCAGGCAAGAATACTGGAGTGGGTGCCATTTCCTTCTCCAGGTTAACAGTGTTAGAGAAAGACAAAACCATGTATCAGTTCAGTTCAGGCACTCAGTCGTGTCTGACTCTTTGCGACCCCATGAATTGCAGCACACCAGGCCTCCCTGTCCATCACCAGCTCCCAGAGTTCACTCAGACTCACGTCCATCGAGTCAGTGATGCCATCCAGCCATCTCATCCTCTGTCGTCCCCTTCTCCTCCTGCCCCCAGTCCCTCCCAGCATCAGAGTCTTCTCCAATCAGTCAATTCTTCGAATGAAGTGGCCAAAGTACTGGAGTTTTAGCTTCAGCATCATTCCCTCCAAAGAAATCCCAGGGCTGATCTCCTTCAGAGTGGATTGGTTGGATCTTCTTGCAGTCCAAGGGACTCTCAAGAGTCTTCTCCAACACCACAGTTGAAAAGCATCAGTTCTTTGGTGCTCAGCCTTCTTCACAGTCAAACTCTCATATCCATTCATGAGCACTGGAAAAACCATAGCCTTGACTAGACGGACCTTAGTCAACAAAGTAATGTCTCTGCTTTTCAATATGCTATCTAGGTTGGTCATAACTTTTCTTCCAAGGAGTAAGCGTCTTCTAAGTTCATGGCTGCAATCACAATCTGCAGTGATTTTGGAGCCCCTTAAAATAAAGCCTGACACTGTTTCCACTGTTTGCCCATCTATTTCCCATGAAGTGATGGGACCAGATGCCATGTATAAAGGTCCTAAAACAAGCAAACAAAAAGGTTTATTTGTTCAAAGATTAGAGTGTATGCTAAAGTAACTAGAACAGAGTATGGAAAAGGAGAGAGATATGAAATAAATTTGTTTAAAAAAAATAGATTACAGGGGGAGGTCCTAAGATGGCAGAGGAATAGAACGGGGAGACCACTTTCTCCCCCACTAATTTATTGAAAGATCATTTGACTGCTGAGCAACTTCCACAAAACAACTTCTGAACACTGGCAGAGGACACCAGGAACCCAGAAAGGCAGCCCATTCTCTTGAAAGGAGGTAGAACAAAATATAGAATACAAAAAGAGAGACAAAAGAGTTAGGGACAGAGATCCGTCCTGAAGGAGTCGTGAAGAAGGAGAAGTTTCCAAACACCAGGAAACCCTCTCACTGGCGGGTCTGTGGGGAGTTTTGGAATCTCAGAGGGCAACATAACTGGGAGGAATAAAAAAAGAAAAACCCCACAGAATACGTGCCTAACCACAACTTCCAGCCGAGAAGCAGCCCAGATGCTTGCGTCCACCACCAGTGAGCGGAGGCTGACCAGGGAGGCACAGGTTACATGATTAGGGTGAAAACTTTCCCATGAAAAGCTCTGACCTAAGGCATAGCCTGACCTGCTCACAGAATAAAGGATTGAGCGAATACCAGGAGAGCTAGCCAGCTGTGGACCAGCCCATCCCCCAGCCAGAGGCATAGAGGCAGGCGGGCGACAGCCAGAGCCAGAAGGCAAGAGGCAATCTTGGCCCCAGAGACAACATCCTCCACCAAACCGTGAGCAGGCTTCCAGTTCCTAACCAAGTCTTCCTGGGATCCTGGACAGTTGACATCTGCCAGGAGGGTTGCAGCCAGAGATCAGCTCCCCAGAGGAGACACATAGCACACTTGAGAAGGCGCTCTCACTGCGCACCCGGGGAAACTGAGCAGCTAGGACTGGGTAGATAACAAGATGCACAGCTGGGACAGTGCACTCGCCAAGCACCTGGCCACCTGAAATTCTTGGGCCTGGGAAGGGCACAAAACGTGCACCCAGCCGAGTCTGTGCCTTTGTGGAGTAACCGAGAACCTGAAACTGAGAAGCTTAGACTCAGGAAGTGCACGAAACCCAGGGCCTGCTTTGGACAGTTCCCCTGCAGAGCAACCTGGAGCCTGAGCAGTGTAGAAAGGGAAAGCACACACATCATGAGTGGGGGCAAACCCAGTGTGGTCCAGACATACTGGAGCACTCCCCACACACACCAGTGAGATTTGTTTGCAGTGTTCCCCCTCCCCACAGCACAACTGAACAAGTGAGCCTAAATAAGTGATCACCTTCACCCACTTGTGTCAGGGGGGAAATTAGACACTAAAGAGATCTGCAAACAGAGGAAGCCAAAATAAACAAAGAAGAGGGAACCGCTCTGGAAGCGGCAGGTGCAACAGATTAAAACCCTGTAGTTAGCATTGTTTAAGCATTTGGCCACCTCATGCGAAGAATTGACTCATTGGAAAAGACTTTGATGCTGGGAGGGATTGGGGGCAGGAGGAGAAGGGGACGACAGAGGATGAGATGGCTGGATGGCATCACTGACTCGATGGATGCGAGTCTGAGTGAACTCCGGGAGTTGGTGATGGACAGGGATGCCTGGTGAGCTGCGATTCATGGGGTCGTAAAGAGTCAGACATGACTGAGTGACTGAACTAAACTGAACTGAAGCATTGGAAAGGGC
Organism: Raphicerus campestris; assembly: GCA_006410735.1. NCBI lineage: Eukaryota > Metazoa > Chordata > Mammalia > Artiodactyla > Bovidae > Raphicerus > Raphicerus campestris. The sequence goes on along the minus strand of SJYW01017878.1, from coordinate 265,128 downwards.
CTATAGACCTTAAGAAGAAGTATAAGCTGGAACAAGGAACTATCTGAAACTGAACTGACCCCACACTGCCCTCAACATCTCCAGAGAAATTCCTAGATTTATTTTAGTATTATCATTTTTAATTTTTTTTATTCTTAAGTTCTTTATTACTCCTTTAATTTCCATTTTTATAAACTACTATTACCTTGCAAAAAAGACCACATTTTAAAGCAAATTTCATATATATATATTTTTATAATTTTTGTAATTGATTTTGTTTTGTATTTTTACTATTGTATTTTTCAGAGTCTAACCTCTAGTCTAGATTTTTAAACTTTGCTTTTGGCATTTGTTATCAATTTTGTACCTTTAAGAATCTAATCTTCAGTACCCATTTTTACTTAGGGGTGTGATTATTGGCTTAATTGGTCTCTCCCCTTTTAACTCTCCCTTTTCTCCCCCAGGTCACCTCTATCTCCTCTCTGCCCCTTCTCTTCTCTACATAGTTCTGTGAATCTCTGGGTGTTCCAGGTTGTGGAGAACAGTAAGGGAACTGATTACTGGCTAGAATGCTCTCTCCTCTTTTGACTCCGCCTCTTCTCCTCCTGGTCACCTCTACCTCCGTCCTCCCTCTTCTCTTCTCCACATAACCTAGGAGGTTCTCCTGTGAACCTCTCCGAATGTCCCTCACTGTGGAGAATCTTTTCACCATTAACCTAGAAATTTTATCATCTGTGTAATATGGATGAAGAAGTCTCAAGGCTACTGTAAGAATAAGACTGAAAGCCAGAGGAAGGAGGCTTAAATCCAAAACTTGAGCACACCAGAAAACTCCTGACTCCAGGGAACATTAATCGACAAGAGTTCAATGAAAAGCCTTCATACCTACACTGAAACCAAGCTCCACCCAAGAGCCAACAAGTTCCAGAGCAAGACATACCACATTAATTCTCCAAGAACACAAGAACATAGCCCTAAGCATTAAAATACAGGCCCCAAAGTCACACCAAACCCATAGACACCTCAGACTTCACTACTGGACACTTCATTGTGATCCAGAGAGAAGAGATTCAGCTCCACCCACCAAAACACTGAAACAAGCTTCCCTAACCAGGAAACCTTGACAAGCCACTAGTCCAACCCCACCCACAGGGGGGAACCTCCACAATAAACAGGAACCACAAACTTCTAGCATACAGAAAGGCCACCCCAAACACAGCAATCTAAACAAAATGAAAAGGCAGAGAAATATTCAGCAAGTAAAGGAACATGATAAATGCTCATCAAACCAAACAAAAGAAGAGGAGATAGGGAGTCTCCCTGAAAAAGAAGTCAAAATAATGTTAGTAAGTTCAGTTCAGTTCAGTTGCTCAGTCGTGTCCGACTCTTTGCGATCCCAAGAATTGCAGCATGCCAGGCCTCCCTGTTCATTACCATCTCTCGGAGTTCACTCAGGCTCATGTCCATCGAGTCCAAGATGCCATCAAGCCATCTCATCCTCGGTCGTCCCCTTCTCCTCCTGCCCCCAACCCCTCCCAGCCTCAGAGTCTTTTCCAATGAGTCAACTCTTCACATGAGGTGGCCAAAGTACTGAAATTAGAGCTAGTAATGTTAGTAAAGATGATTCAAAGTCTTGAAAACAAAATGGAGTTATAGATAAACAGACTAGAGACAAAGATTGACAAGATGCAAGAAATGTTTAACAAGGACCTAGAAGAAATTTTTTAAAAAGTCAATCAATAATGCATAATGCAAATAACTGAGATCAAAAGCAATCTGGAGGGAACCAACAGTAGAATAACTGAGGCAGAAGATAGGATAAGTGAGGTGGAGGATAGAATGGTGGAAATAAATGAAGCAGAAAGGAAAAAAAGAATGAAAAGAAATGAGGACAACCTCAGAGACATCTGGGACAAGGTTAAATGGCCCCAATATTCAAATCATAAGACTCCCAGAAGAAGAAGACAAAAAGAAAGGGCATGAGAAAATACTTGAGGAGATAATAGTTGAAAACTTCCCTAAAATTGGGAAGGAAATAGCCACCCAAGTCCAAGAAACCCAGAGAATCCCAAATGGGCTAAACCCAAGGTGAAACACCCCAAGACACATATTAATCAAGTTAATGAAGACCAAACACAAAGAGCGAATATTAAAAGCAACAAGGAAAAAGCAACAAATTACACACAAGGGGATCCCCATAAGGATAACAGGCGATCTTTCAATAGGAACTCTGCAGGCCAGAAGGCAATGGCAGAATATACTTAAAGGATGAAAGAGAAAAGCCTACAACCCAGATTACTATATCCAGCAATATATCTGGATATACTATCTCATTCAGATATGAAGGAGAAATCAAAAGTTTTACAGACAAGCAAAAGCTGAGATAATTCAGCACCACCAAACCAGTTCTTCAACAAATGCTAAAGGATCTTCTCTAGATAGCAAACACAGAAAAGGTTTATAACTCAAACCCAAAACAACAAAGTAAATGGCAACAGGATCATACTTATCAATAATTACCTTAAATGTAAATGGGTTGAATGCTCCAACCAAAAGACAAAGACTGGCTGAATGGATATAAAAACAAGATCCCTATATATGCTGTCTACGAGAGACCCACCTCAAAACAAGGGACACATACATACTGAAAGTAAAGGGCTCGAAAAAGATATTTCATGCAAATGGAGACCAAAACAAAGCAGGAGTAGCAATACTCATATCAGATGAAATAGACTTTGAAATAAAGGCCATGAAAAGAGACAAAGAAGGACATTATATAATGATCAAAGGATCAATCCAAGAAGAAGATATAACAATTATAAATATATATGCACCCAACATAGGAGCACCACAATATGTAAGGCAAATACTAACAAGTATGAAAGGGGAAATTAACAGTAACAGGATAAGAGGGGGAGACTTTAATACCCCACTCACACAATGGATAGATTAACTAAACAGAAAATTAGCAAGAAAACACAAACTTTAAATGATGCAATGGACCAGTTAGACCTAATTGATATCTATAGGACATTTCTCCCCAAAACAATGAATTTCACCTTTTTCTCAAGTACACATGGAACATTCTCTAGGATAGATCACATCCTGGGCCGTAAATCTACCCTTGGTAAATTAAAAAAAACTGAAATCATTTCAAGCATCTTTTCTTATCACAGTGCAGTAAGATTATATGTCAACTACAGGAGAAAAAAAAACTATTAAAAATACAAACATATAGAGGCTTAACAACACACTTTTGAATAACCAACAAATCACAGAAAAAAATCAGAAAAGAAATAAAAATATGCATATAAATGAATGAAAATGAAAACACGACAACCCAAAACCTATGGAATTCAGTAAAAGCAGTGCTAAGGGAAAGGTTCATAGCAGTACAAGCTTCCCTCAAGAACAAATAAATAACCTAACTTTACTCCTAAAGCAATAGAAAAAGAAGAAATGAAGAACCCCAGGGTTAGTAGAAGGAAATAAATCATAAAAATTAGAGCAGAAATAAATGAAAGAGAAAGAAAGGAGACTATAGCAAAGAGCAAAAGAACTAAAAGCTGGTTCTTTGAGAAGATAAATAAAATAGACAAACCATTAGCCAGGCTCATCAAGAAAAAAAGGGAGAAGAACCAAATCAACATAATTAGAAATGAAAATGGAGAAATCACAACAAACAACACAGAAATAAAAAGGATCATAAGAGACTACTATCAGCAACTATATGCCAATAAAGTGGACAACTTAGAAGAAATGGATGAATTCTTAAAAATATTATAACCTTCCAAAACTGATCCAGGAGGAAACAGAAAATCTTAACAGACCTAACACAATGACGGATATCAAAACTTTAATCGAAAATCTTCCAACAAACAAAGCCCAGGACCAAATGGCTTCACAGCTGAATTTTACCAAAAATGTAGAGAAGAGCTAACACCTATCCTACTCAAACTCTTCCAGAAAATTGCAGAGGAAGGTAAACTGCCAAATTCATTCTATGAGGCCACCATCACCCTAATCCCAAAACTAGACAAAGATGCCACAAAAAAAGAAAACTACAGGCCAACATCACTGATGAACATAGATGCAAAAATCCTCAACAAAATTCTAGCAAACAGAATCCAACAACATATTAAAAAGATCATACACAAGACCAGGTGGGCTTTATCACAGGGATGCAAGGATTCTTCAATATTCACAAATCAATCAATGTAATATATTATATTAACGAATTGAAGGATAAACACTATATGATTATCTCAACAGATACAGAGAAAGCCTTTGACAAGAATTCAACACACATTTATGAAAAAAAAAAACCTCCAGAAAGCAAGCAGAGAAGGAACATACCTCAACATAATAAAACCCATATATAATAAATACACAGCAAACATTATCCTCAATAGTGAAATATTGAAAGCATTTCCCCTAAAGCCAAGAACAAGACAAGGGTGCTCACTCTCACCACTACTATTAAACAGAGTTTTGGAAGCTTTAGTCACAGCAATCAGGGAAGAAAAAGAAACAAAAGGAATCCAGATTGGAAAAGAGGAAGTTAAACTCCTACTATTTGCAGATGGCATGATCCTCTACATAGAAAACCCTAAAGACTCCATCAGAAAATTACTAGAGCTAATCAATAAATATAGTAAACTTGCAGGATATAAAATTAGCACATAGAAATACCTTGCATTCCTATACACTAACAATGAGGAAACAGAAAGATAAATTAAAGAAAAAATTCCATTCACCATTGCAATGAAAAGAACAAAATACTTAGGAATAAATCTACATAAAGAAACAGAAGACCTATATATAGAAAACTATAAAACTGATGAAAGAAATCAAAGATAACACAGATGGAGAAATATACCATGTTTGTGGATTGGAAGAATCAATATAGTGAAAATGAGTATAAAACCCATTGCAATCTATAGATTCAATGCAATCCCTATCAAGCAACCAATGGTATTTTTCAGAGAACTAGAACAAATAATTTCACAATTTGTATGGAAATACAAAAAACCTCGAATAACTAAAGCAATCTTGAGAAAGAAGAATGGAACTGGAGAAATCAACCTGCCTGACTTTAGACTGTACTACAAAGCAACAGTCATCAAGATAGCATGGTACTGGCACAAAGACAAAAATGTAGGTCAATGCAACAAAATAGAAAGGCCAGAGATAAACCCACGCACCTATGGACAACTTATTTTTGACAAAGGAGGCAAGAGTATACAATGGAGAAAAGACAATCTCTTTAACAAGTGGTGCTGGGAAAGCTGGTCAACCACTTGTAAAAGAATGAAACTAGAACACTTTCTAACACCATACACAAAAATAAACTCAAAAGGGATTACAGATCTAAATGTAAAACCAAAAACTATAAAACTCCTAGAGGAAAACATAGGCAAAACATTCTCTGACATAAATCACAGCAGGATCCTCTATGATCCACCTCCCAGACTAATGGAAATAAAAGCAAAAATAAACAAGTGGGACCTAATTAAACTTAAAAGCTTTTGCACAACGAAGGAAACTGTAAGCAAGGTGAAAAGACAGCCTTCAGAATGGGAGAAAATAATAGCAAATGAAACAACTGATAAAGAATTAATCTCAAAAATATTCAAGCAGCCCATGCAGCTCAATTTTGGAAAAATAAACGACCCAATCAAAAAATGGGCCAAAGAACTAAAGAGACATTTCTCCAAAGAAGACATACAGATGGCTAGCAAACACATGAAAGATGCTCAACATCACTCATTATCAGAGAAATGCAGATCAAAACCACAATGAGGTACCATTTCACTCCGGTCAGAATGGCTGCTATCAAAAAGTCTATAAACAACAAATGCTGGAAAGGGTGTGGAGATAAGGGAACCCTCTTACACTGTTGGTAGGAATGCAAACTAGGACAGCCACTATGGAGAACAGTGTGGAGAGTCCTTAAAAATCTGGAAATAGAACTGCCATACGACCCAGCAATCCCACTGCTGGGCATACACACTGAGGAAACCAGAATTGAAAGAGACACGTATGCCCCAATGTTCATCACAGTACTGTTTTACAATAGCTGGGACATGGAAGCAACCTAGATGCCCATTGGCAGACAAATGGACAAGAAAGCTGTGGTACATATACACAATGGAATAGACTCCGCTATTTAAAAGAACGCATTTGAATCAGTTCTACTGAGGTGTATAACTGGAGCCTATTATACAGAGTGAAGTAAGTCAGAAAGAAAAACACCAATACAGTATATTGATGCATATATATGGAATTTAGAAAGATGGTAACAATGACCCTATCTGCAAGACAGCAAAAGAGACACATGTAAAATACAAACTTTTGGACTCTGTGGGAGAAGGCAAGGGTGGGATGATTTGAAAGAATAGCACTGAAACATGTATATTACCATATGTGAAATAGATCGTCAGTCCAGGTTTGATGCATGAGACAGGGCGCTCAGGGCCGGTGCATTTGGATGACCCTAAGGGATGGGATGGGTTTGGATCGGGGACACATGTACACCCCTGGCTGATTCATGTCAATGTATGGCAAAAACAACTACAATACTGTAAAATATTTAGCCTCCAATTAAAATAATTAATTTAGAAAAAATATAGATTTCAGTCAGATCATCATAACCATACAAGATGCATCATGGAGTTTAAATTACATCCTAACTACAACAAAAGAGCATAAAGGAATACTAAAATAATTTTAACTTTAAATTGTTCCTCTTGGCAAATAAATAGACTATGAAATAAAGAAGTCCAATTGGACACTATTGCTGTCTTCCAATGAAGAAGAGAAGATATATTGTACCAGGGTGCTTCCAAGGAAGACAGAGAGAAACAGAGATCTGAGGTAGATTATAAAGATAGACTTGAAAAATCTGTTGGTGAATTGACTTGGGTAATGCAAAGGATTAAGAAAAGTAAATTATGGATGCTTCCCAAATTTCTGGCTTAATTAACTGAGGGGGTATTCTTCACATCTATTGAGTTGGGGAAGTTTGAAAGTAGAATGAAATTTAAAGCAAGAAGGGGTGGTTGAGAGTGAAATTCAGTCACAGTCACAGAGATTTTGAGATGCTTTTGAAATAGTCTTTTCAAAATGTCAAGTGGGCAGTTAAATATGTATATGAGGATACATTTGAAATGAGCATAACTGAAGGGTTCTCACTCCATAGATGATATATAGAGTGATAGTAACAAGCAGTATTACAAAAAGAGAAAGTGTAAAGAAAGAAGAAAAAAGGATCTCACAAAATTCCAGGGCAAAAAGTAAAACTAAACAAGAGATTGAGTAGCTTATGAAATACGGGACACTAAACATCATGCAAATAAAAGAGGAGCGTGTTTCAGGAAATGCGTTGTATTACTGAGAAGTCAAGTACTCTTTTGGGTTTTATTCACAAAAACGACAGAATGATCTCTATTCGTTTCCAAGGCAAACCATTCAATATCACAGTTATCCAAGTCTATGTCCCAACCAGTAACACTAAAGAAGCTGAAGTTGAATGGTTTTATGAAGACCTACAAGACCTTTTAGAACTAACACACAAAAAAGATATCCTTTTCATTGTAGGGGACTGGAATGTTAAAGTAGGAAGCAAGAAACACCTAGAGTAACAGGCAAATTTGGCCTTGGAATGTGGAATGAAGCAGGGCAAAGACTAATAGAGTTTTGCCAAGAAAATGCACTGGAGAGAGCAAACACCCTCTTCCAACAACACAAGAGAAGACTCTACACATGGACATCACCAGATGGTCAACACCGAAATCAGATTGATTATATTCTATGCAGCCAAATATGGAGAAGCTCTATACAGTCAACAAAAACAAGACCAGGAGCTGCCTGTGGCTCATATCATGAACTCCTTATTGCCAAATTCAGACTCAAATTGCAGAAAGTAGGGAAAACCGCTAGACCATTCAGGTATGCCCTAAATCAAATCCCTTATGATTAGACAGTGGAAGTGAGAAATAGATTTAAGGGCCTAGATCTGATAGATAGACTGCCTGATGAACTATGGAATGAGATTCGTGACATTGTACAGGAGACAGGGATCCAGACCATCCCCATGGAAAAGAAATGCAAAAAAGCAAAATGGCTGTCTGGGGAGGCCTTACAAATAGCTGTGAAAAGAAGAGAGGTGAAAAGCAAAGGAGAAAAGGAAAGATATAAGCATCTGAATGCAGAGGTCCAAAGAATAGCAAGAAGAGATAAGAAAGCCTTCTTCAGTGATCAATGCAAAGAAATAGAGGAAAAGAATAGAATGAGAAAGACTAGAGATCTCTTCAAGAAAATTAGAGACACCAAGGGAACATTTCATGCAAAGATAGGCTTGATAAAGGACAGAAATAGTCTGGACCTAACAGAAGCAGAGGATATAAGAAGAGGTGGCAAGAATACATGGAAGAACTGTACAAAAAAGATCTTCACGACCCAGATAATTATGATGGTGTGATCACTCATCTAGAGCCAGACATCTGAAAATGTGATGTCAAGTGGGCCTTAGAAAGCATCACTACGAACAAAGCTAGTGGAGATGATGGGATTCCAATTGAGCTGTTTCAAATCCTGAAAGATGATCCTGTGAAAGTGCTGCACTCAATATGCCAGCAGATTTGGAAAACTCAGCAGTGGCCACAGGACTGGACAAGGTCAGTGTTCATTCCAATCCCAAAGATAGGAAATGCCAAAGAATGTTCAAATTACTGCACAATTGCACTCATCTCACTTGCTAGTAAAGTAATGCTCAAATTCTCCAAGCCAGGCTTCAGCAATANTTGGGGCAGAAGGAGAAGGGTGAGAAAAGATGAGATGGCTGGATGGCATCATGGACTCGATGGACGTGAGTTTGAGTGAATTCCGAGAGATGGAAATGAACAGGGAGGCCTGGCGTGCTGCAATTCATGGGGTCGCAAAGAGTTGGACACAACTGAGCGACTGAAGTGAACTGAACTGAATTGATTAATACCTGGAAATTTATTTTAAAATGTAAATACTGTTACCAAATAATGTAACAATAATTTAGATAGAGTTGGTAAACTACTTTCACATACATTATCTGACTTGATTCCACAAGTATATTTTATTACTGATTGTATTATACATTTAAAGACACTAGGGTTCTTGCAAGCAACTAATATTTAATAATAAATTCAATATTTTTTCAATATATTTTATGGACTTCTGTTGTGAGAGGCAAGCTCTAGATTCTGTGGATATATCTGTCAACAAAAGAAATCACTTCCCTGCACTCACAAGGACAATATCCTTTGCAATAATTAAAGTGTACCACACAGAGCTAACTATTCAGATGTGTGGAGTTGTGACTTCAGAGATTCACTTTTTAAAATTCTAATACATTTTATTAACAGTTTTGAAGAGTTAAGCATACACACATTGTTGTACAAGAGGTTCACTTTTTTTGAATGGTTATCACTGTGGTGAATACAGAAATAATACAAGATTCATGAATCTGAAGACATACTACATTTAGTAAACATTAATATATATGGCCACTCTGTTGATTTATGACATGTTGAGGGAGATCTATTTGAATTGTAAATCTTTCAAGAGTCTTACCTATGCTCAGAGAGTTCTTAATAACAGCAATGCTAGCCAAGTTAAAAAGCATGAAAGGATGTCTTGTTTCTGTCTAACCATTTGGGCGCTGTCCTGATAATCTATCAATGTAGTCACTAGAATGTGCATGCTCCATGTTCTCCCATGGTGGCAGTGATGGTTTAGCAGCTAAGTCGTGTCCAAGTCTTTTGTGACCCCATGGATTATAGTTCATCAGGCTCCGCTCATTCTCTGTTTTCATGGATATCAAATCCTTTGACAAAATACAAGGTTACTAAGTTGGTGCTTTTTTCAAACAATACAGAAAAAAATCTCAATATATTTAATAGCATAAACTTTCTCTTCATTTTCTTATCCTCTTTTCCTTTAAGAATTTATTCCTGTCTAAAATGATCTATGAATGCCACAAAACATGTGGCACCTTATCTGTGATAGAGTCAGATAGCATTAGCACTTGGTGGATTTATCAATATGCCTGGCACTTAATGAGATTTATGGGTGGGTCATTATGACAGGACAGTGAGATTTATGTGTGGGTCATTATGATAGGACTTATGTATACACTGATTTTTGTGGCTGAATTCATGCTAACTGAATTTGACTATATAATCTTGTGTAAGAGCTTCTGACCCTTTGAAAAACCGCTTTGCATTTGTGTACTGGATAAAACCCATAATTTAGATATATTTGCCCTTCAAAATAACCATGATGGTTTCTGTGGCTTTTTTTCTTTTTTTCCCTTCTGGAATTTACTTTGACTAAAGAACACTTTCTTTCTAAGAACTGAATTTCACTGTTGCCATAACTGAATCACTCATAAAGCAACTTCAGTTTCACAGAGAGATGTCTTGTTTAATGTCTTCCCTGGCATTTCATAGGGTTAAAGAAGACTTAAACAATAACCTTCATGTGCAGTGCATACAGTCTGCAGTCACTGGTACATGAGAGCAGACAAATAACTATGCTATTTCCACTTTAAAATAAATAAAAGACTTAAATTCCACTGAAGCTAGTGTGAGCCCGACCAATGGTTCTCAGGATGGTGGTACTAAGTGTGGGATATTTTGAGTTGTCATAACAATGCTGGGCACTACTTGTTTTTCATGAGAGAGAGCCAAAAATGTGTGTTCTATAGTACATAGTGTGGTATACTAACCAAACATTGTTCGACATTCCACATGACTTCCAAAAATATCCCGCTGGTCACTTACACAGTAACCAGAAAAAGTCTGTTTATAACCTGAGTCTACGGATTCTAAGTAAATTTTACAATAAGTGTAGTGTATTTTACATGGTTTTCCCTCTAGGGATTTTTCCAGGAATGCCAGTACTAAGAAAATTATGGGAAAAATTTATTTTTCTTTATCTGAATTTTAGCCAAGAATTGTTTTTAATTTCATAAAACCATATCTCTGACAGCAATGTTACTTGTGACATTTGAGTCACCAGTATAACCAATTCAACATACCTGCCTCAATCTGCATTCAAAACAGTCACATTTCTGGAATCCCATGTAGAGATGCAAGCATCTCACCACTTTGATTTTCTTGTGTGGTCATGACTATTTTCATATTAAAATACACCTTATTTCATTTATTTTTCTTTTATAATTAAACAGATCATAATATTGATTTTAATATTATACATAGTATGATATTGTCATTGTCATTTAGTCATTCAGTCACATCTGACTCTTTGTGACCTCATGGACCGCCAGGCTCCTCTGTCCATGGGATTCTCCAGGCAAGAATACTGAAGTGTGTTGTCATTCCCTTCTCCAGGCAATCTTTCTGATCCAGGGATTGAATCTGTGTCTCCTGTATTGGCAGGCAGATTCATTACCACTAAGCCACCAGGGAGGCCCCTATACATAGGATATAGTATCTACAATTTAATCTTGAAAAGGAGCGGTACAAAACATTTGTTATAAAAAGGGTTACTAGTTGAGTCATACAGAGAACCTTTGACTTCTGAAACTTACACGATAAGGGGAACTGTATCATCTCCTCGCTAGAGGGTTTTAGAGGCTCTTATTCAGGACAAATTACAGCAGATTCCCCACCAACTATTTGAGAGCACTGACTAGATATATTAAGAGATGTACACCAGGAATTCACACTTTAGTATCTCTCTATATATGATACAATGGTTTGTTTCATGATAGTACTGAGCATGAGAACCCCTACTCGGATCTCTGGAAGAAATCTCATTCTAATATAATGAGTTAACATATCAAAAGCAAAATACTGGCTTCAATTTGTTCAGCCATGTGTTGGTTCTTGAATTGTATCTATCACCTAAGTGGTCTGAGGGCCCTGCTGCCTCAGATAGCTTAAACAAAGAAGACTTTTTCCACAGATATATCAATATATCAAACTTCTTTTCTATTCTGCTTGACACTCCCACTATAACTTAACCTGGTATTAAGAGTTCAGGAAATTTCAGGCAGGCTGTGTGCCCTTAGTTCTCCTCTTCTTCACCAATCCCCCTTCCTCCAAAGGCTTTCAGAACAAGTTTGCCCACTGACGTCTGATGGTCATCTCTTATTGCTTTTTGACATGGGTTCAGCATTTCACTGTAGTCACTGAACTTTTAATTATATGAAATTCACATAATGAAAAGTAACTTTATAAGGTTATGATAAAATCCTGGCCAAAGGCAAGGAAGATTTTTAAAAATCATCCTAATATATCTAGGTACTCCACTGTGATGGTTTTTGTATACAGAATCTGAACCCCAAATTCTCAGGTTCCAATGATAGCTGTGCCATTTACCAGCTCTGTGACCTTGGTTTAGTTACTTAAAATCTGCTTTAGTTCTCCTGTATGATGGTGATTATAACAATATATATCTATCACACAGGATTGCAAAGTGGATTAAACCAGTCAATTTACATAAAGTTCTTAAAACAACACCATCTTGCACATAATAATAATTCAATAAATATTAATTATTATCTTAAAAATCTAGTGGAGGTGATGGAATTCCAGCTGAGCTACTTAGAATCCTAAAAGATGATACTGTGAAAGTGCTGCACTCAATATGTCAGCAAATTTGGAAAACTCTTCAGTGGTCACAGGACTGGAAAAGGTCAGTTTTCATTCCAGTCCCAAAGAAGGCCTATGCTTAAGAATGTTCACACTACAGTAAAACTGCATTCATTTCACATACTAGCAAGGTAATGCTCAAAATCCTTTCAGCTAGGCTTCAGCAGTATGTGAACAAAGAACTTTCAGATGTACAAACTGGGTTTAGAAAAGGCAGAGGAACCAGAGATCAAAGGGCTAACATCTGCTGGGTCATAGAAAAANTTTCACATACTAGCAAGGTAATGCTCAAAATCCTTTCAGCTAGGCTTCAGCAGTATGTGAACAAAGAACTTTCAGATGTACAAACTGGGTTTAGAAAAGGCAGAGGAACCAGAGATCAAAGGGCTAACATCTGCTGGGTCATAGAAAAACCAAAAGAATTCCACAAAAACATCTAATTCTTCTTCACTGATTACACAAACGCCTTTGACTGTGTGGATCACAAGAAACAGGAAAATTCTTAAAGAAAGGAAATACTAGGCCAACTTACCTGTATCCTTAAAAATCTGTATGCAAGTCAAGAAGCAACAATTAGAACTGGACATGGAAAAACTGACTGGTTCAAAATCAGAAAAGGAGTACACCAAGACTGTATCAACATGCTTATTTAACTTCTATGGAGAGCACTGATACATCATGTGACATGCTGGGCTGCATGAGTCATAAGCTGGGATCAAGACTGCTGGGAGAAATATCAACAACCTGAGATATACAGATGATGCCACTCTAGTGGCAGAAAGCAAAGAAAAACCAAACAGCCTCTTGATTAGGGTGAAAGAGGAGACTGAAAAAGCTGGCACGAAACTCAATATTCCAGAAGACTATGATCATGACATTTGGTTCCATTACTGCATGGCAAAAAGAGAGGGAAGAAGTGGAAATACTGACAGATTTTATTTTGGGGAGACTCCAAAATCACTGTGGATAATGACTGCAGCCATGAAATAAAAAGGTGCTTGTTCCTTGGAAGAAAAGCTATGACAAACCTATTGAGCATATTAAAAAAGCAGAGACATCACTTTCCTGACAAAGGTCCATATCATCAAAGCTATGGTTTTTCCAGCAGTCATGTACAGATGTGAGTTGGCTCAGGTTGAGTGCTAAAGAACTGATGCTTTTAAACTGTGGTGCAGAGAAGACTCTTAAGAGTCCCTTGGACTATGAGGAGATCAAACAAGTCAATCCTAAAGGAAATCAACCCTGAATATTCATTGGAAGGACAGCTGCTGAAGCTGAAGCTCCAATATTTTGACCACCTGATGTGAACAGCTATCTCATTGAAAAGAGTTGGCAAAGAGTCACTCATGCTGGTAAAGACTGAAAGCAAAAGGAGAAGGGAGTGACAAAGAATGAAATGGTTAGATAGCATTGCGGACTCAGCGGACATGAATTTAAGCAAACTCCAGGAGACAGTGATAGATGAGGGAGCCTGGCATGCTGCAGTCCACGCGGTCACAAAGAGTTGGACACAACTTAGTGACTGAACAAAAACAACAAATTATCCCTAGGATTGTGTTTCTGTTTCAAGGAATATTCATTTATACTTTCAAAGACATTTACTTTCCCAGATTTTTCAAGTGAAAATGCTCCTATGTTCATCTTTCAATTGCTCTGTGCTCCAACAAAAGCATGAGTCCCTTTTTTCTCCAAATCACAATTACGTAAAAATATAATTTTCAGTTACTTCATGTGTAATTTCCAATGACGTCATGTACTTTAAAGTGTATATTATGCCTTCCTTCTTGTAAAATGTGAACCAAGAGGTGCTTTGGGCATAGAAGGCAAAGGTAGTTTGTACTTAAGGGCTTAGTCATTTTGTTTAATTCTAATTCAAATATGTCCTAGGTTTGTCTATAAATCCAGTGACACTACACAGAATTCTGGAAACCTTACAGCACTATTCCTTTTTTTTGTTTGTTCGCTTTCAACTAGAAGATAACATCTCAACCTTCTATTCACATTGTTCTTCTGATATGTCTAATACCTCTTCATTATTGTTCACAACATTAGTGATTACTACTGCACCCAAACATCAATTAATGCTTGATGATGATTATGATGTTATGTAGCCAAAACAGAAAAGTCCTTGATTATTCTCTGTCTCTGTGTCATATCTTCAGGGCATTTATAAACAGAACACTAGATCATCCCTTCAGACTGACTTGCCTAATAATCAGTAAAATTGATTTTCTACCTTGAATTTACTGTAACATTTTGTCTCACCTAGGAAGCACAGCCTAAAGGTTATAAAGTTCTAGGCTTCTCTCCTCCATATAAATTAATACTAGCATTACCCCCCTTCTATTTGTTTATATTTAAAATACCTGATATTGTTGTTTTTCAGTCACTAAGTCATGTCTGACTCTTTGTGACCCCATGGACTGCAGCATGCCAGGCTTCCCTGTCCATCACCTATTCCTAGAGCTTGTTCAAACTCAGGACCATTGAGCGGGTGATGCCATCCAACCATCTCATCCTCTGTTGTCCCCTTCTCCTCTTGCCCTCAGTCTTTCCCAGCATCAGGGTCTTTTCCAATGAGTCAGCTCTTCATATCAGATGGCCAAAATATTTTGGCCAAAGTATATTTTCTTTTACCTGACATGAGAGCTAAGAAAATACAGCCAGATTTAAATCCTTACTCTCAACAGTTTACATTTCTTTATATTTACTTTTCTTTTCCCTTTTTCTATTTTTACAGCAATCACTTTATGGTTTTTATTCCTGGACATTGTTAATGGCTGAATTCTAACCACCTGTTTAGAACAATGGGGTTGATTACAAGTAAGAATGATATCTACAGAGCTTGAAATCCTGTCCTCAGAAATTTTTCCCTTGTCTCCTGGGATCCTTTTTAAGACAGTCTCATTTTATATAGTGTCATGTAATTGTTAAATAACACCAGGAATATATACTCAAATTTTCAAAGAACTAGAATAAATCTTCTATCCATATAGACATAATTAGAATGATACATTTTTATGTCTCCCCATTTCCCTTAGATATATTTGCCATATTTCCGAAAAGAAAAGGAAACAAATCCTATGAAATCTGTCAGGGGGTTCCCAAAGGACATTCGTTACTTGCTTTAAAAGCACTAAACTTCAGAGAAGCCTGTAGCTGTCCATAACTCAAAGAATTCCTCACTCAAAGACTAATGTCTCTGCTGCTACACATCATTGTGATTTTTCCCTTATAATAGGGGATTCAGAGGTATTAAAGAGGTCTCAGTAAATTAGCATTCTTTTATGATCAATTTTAATTAATCATTTGAGTAAGGCAGTGTGCTGCTACATACATCATATGGAGGAATTTATCACAGTGTCACTTGCTTATTAAAAATTATTATTTAAAGATGACCCTTATTATCATATTGGCTCCTTAAGGTGGAGGAGGGAAAGATATGAGGTAGAATGGAGAAAAGAAAGGAAGTGAGATGAATAGAAAGAAAATAGATGATAAAGACACGGATGGATTATAATATTTAAACACTAACAGTTTGTCTTTCTTTGTCACTCTTCATGCTTGGCAGAGCAAATGAACAAAAAAGTGGAGAAAAGCACAGTATGTTAAATTATTATGGGTACATCACATAAGCAGTTTGTCGGATGTTTCCATCTCTGCAGGAAGGCTGGCTTAAACTGTGTGACCTATTCTTCAGATGTCAAGATAAACTTCAGCAATTGTGTGATTCCTCCCACTCTGATAGAGATAAATATGTTCATATTTTCCCCAGCTAATCCTCCTTGTTGGGTGATAACATAAGACNAATGAGTCAGCTCTTCATATCAGATGGCCAAAATATTTTGGCCAAAGTATATTTTCTTTTACCTGACATGAGAGCTAAGAAAATACAGCCAGATTTAAATCCTTACTCTCAACAGTTTACATTTCTTTATATTTACTTTTCTTTTCCCTTTTTCTATTTTTACAGCAATCACTTTATGGTTTTTATTCCTGGACATTGTTAATGGCTGAATTCTAACCACCTGTTTAGAACAATGGGGTTGATTACAAGTAAGAATGATATCTACAGAGCTTGAAATCCTGTCCTCAGAAATTTTTCCCTTGTCTCCTGGGATCCTTTTTAAGACAGTCTCATTTTATATAGTGTCATGTAATTGTTAAATAACACCAGGAATATATACTCAAATTTTCAAAGAACTAGAATAAATCTTCTATCCATATAGACATAATTAGAATGATACATTTTTATGTCTCCCCATTTCCCTTAGATATATTTGCCATATTTCCGAAAAGAAAAGGAAACAAATCCTATGAAATCTGTCAGGGGGTTCCCAAAGGACATTCGTTACTTGCTTTAAAAGCACTAAACTTCAGAGAAGCCTGTAGCTGTCCATAACTCAAAGAATTCCTCACTCAAAGACTAATGTCTCTGCTGCTACACATCATTGTGATTTTTCCCTTATAATAGGGGATTCAGAGGTATTAAAGAGGTCTCAGTAAATTAGCATTCTTTTATGATCAATTTTAATTAATCATTTGAGTAAGGCAGTGTGCTGCTACATACATCATATGGAGGAATTTATCACAGTGTCACTTGCTTATTAAAAATTATTATTTAAAGATGACCCTTATTATCATATTGGCTCCTTAAGGTGGAGGAGGGAAAGATATGAGGTAGAATGGAGAAAAGAAAGGAAGTGAGATGAATAGAAAGAAAATAGATGATAAAGACACGGATGGATTATAATATTTAAACACTAACAGTTTGTCTTTCTTTGTCACTCTTCATGCTTGGCAGAGCAAATGAACAAAAAAGTGGAGAAAAGCACAGTATGTTAAATTATTATGGGTACATCACATAAGCAGTTTGTCGGATGTTTCCATCTCTGCAGGAAGGCTGGCTTAAACTGTGTGACCTATTCTTCAGATGTCAAGATAAACTTCAGCAATTGTGTGATTCCTCCCACTCTGATAGAGATAAATATGTTCATATTTTCCCCAGCTAATCCTCCTTGTTGGGTGATAACATAAGACGGCATCCATATGACATACAGAGATTCAAGATAGGTAGACAAGCATCCGGCCATCTGTAATGCTGTCTGCTCACTAGGTCATCTCATTATCAGGGTCCTTTCAGATTAAATAAATTTGCTGCAAGTTAATACAAAAATAAATCCACAAATCTGATTCCTCTAAGGCAGTGGTACCAGTCCTTTATTGCACACACAAAAAAAACCCAACAACATGGAAACATTTTTTAAAATGCTGATATCCATGTAAATATAAATCAAATCAGTTTCTAGGGGTTTGGGGTCTGGACATCAGTATCCTTTTTGTAAAATCTTCGCAAGTAATTCTAAAAGTGCAACTAGATTTAAGAAACACTGTTTAAAGACTTTGAGAATAGTAAGTGTACTCAAATCTTGTCAAATTTCAACCAAATTTGAAAAAAATGACAGGGCATTTTAAGTGGATATATAAAAATAAACACATAAAAATATATGTGTTTAAAAGTGAGACAGTAAAACCAAAAGTAAAGGAACTGTAGGAGAAAACAACTATGAACTCGACTTTCAGCAAATGATTGAACACTCACTAAGTACAGCGGGTTCTATTTTTGGTTAAATGATAAATGTAGGTAAATAAGGTAAATAAAAATCACACTAGATAGAGTTACTTTACCATGGATAGTGACCAATGTTTTTACAAACACTTCCTGAACAAAGGATGAAGTGAGCAAAGTGAATATTGTAGGAAATGTAGGCAAATGTTAGGAAAAACATTTTGGAAGCAAGAATCTTCAACACTTAAGTGAAAAAAAATTCTAAAAATGGTGACTCTCTTGCACAGAATGTTTAAAAATCAAGTAGACTCACATCTGTCTGATGGAGTCATCATGTGTTATAGTTATAGCACCCTATGAATTTCATCCGGTTTCTTTTTCTGATCTCCTCCAAATTTCCCCAAATCCACCAATTATTTACATTATTGAGAAAAGAGGAAATTCTACTTGTTAGTCAAAATCAGAATTCTAGGTTATATCCATCTCTCTACACTTCATATCATTACCCTCAGTATAAACTAGCCCTGAACTAGAGATAGTGAATTATTTTGGTTGTTGTTCTTCATATTTACTTAGAAGAATGTATAGAAATATAATTAAATAATAATTTTTAAATTGCTTGAAAAACTTAACCTACAGTTTACTTCATCTACAAGTTAAAAGAGCTTCCATGATGTATGCTGGTGAAATTTTAATTGCAATTGAGTTTGTTTTGTTTTGTTTTCTGTCTCCTCTTCTTAAAGAATTCTAAGTAACTTTTAGATGAATTAGTCCTTATGATGTATCCATATTGAAGAGTATAGGTAAAGAATATTCCTGTGATGCTGGAGACCAGGGTTCAATCCCTGGGTCAGGAAGATCTCCTGGAGAAGGGAATGGCAATCCACTCCAGTAATCTTGCTTGGAGAATTCCATGGACAGAGAAGTCTGGAGGGCTACAGTTTGTGGGGTCGCAAAGAATCGGACACAACTGAGCCACTAACACACACACATAGATGCTCACTTGATCTTTCACTGGCTTTCTTCTCCTTAATCACTCATGCCAAAAAAAAAAAAAAATGGAGCTACTAATATGTGCCAGAAATTGTGCTAGATGCTAAAAATGCATGCGTGTGCTCAGCCATGTCTGACTCCACGATCTCACAGACTGTAGCCTGCCGGGTTCCTCTGTCCATGGAATTCTCCAGGCAAGAATACTGAAGTGGGTTGCCATTTCAGTGGATCTTCCCAACCCAGGGACTGAACTCATGTCTCCTGCAGCTCCCGCACTGCAGGCAGATTCTTTATTGCTAAGCCCCTGAGGAAGTTCCTGATGCTAAAAAAGTACCATAGAAAAAAATATTCTAGTGAGAAGAGACAGACTATAAACATATAAATAAATAATGCCACTTGGAAATAAGCCTAATAATTAAAATTAAGTATGGTACAGCAATGGAGTCAAGAGTTGTGATTTTAACTGAGATGAACAAAGAAGGCCTCTATAAAAATAAGACTTTGGGGCATTGTCCTGAAGAAGTGCAGAGGCAAACCAAACACTTCTGTCAGATATTTCAGAGGAATATCTACAGAAAACAGCAAATACAAAGACTTGAGGCAGAGGATTGCTCTGTGTATTGGAGAAAGCGTGAGGATGCGGGAAGGTTAGATAGGCAAGGGAGTGTACCTGGTAAAAAGGGCAGAATGATTCTCTTCTCAAATGTATTTACTTGTGATAAACTCTTCCTCTCTTCTTCATTGATCTTCATCTTGATCCCTCTCTCTATAAAGGGGCATTTGTAAAAAGCTTAAGAGTTCCTGATTTTAGTTTGATATATTAATAATATGAAAAAGAAGGATAATTCACACATTAACAAGAAACAAGGCACATTCAAGTAGGATTGCTAAGAGTGCACATGTAAAGGAGTATTTATACAGGAGTGGGTATCCAGAAGCTAACAACAGTAAGAAACCACCACCTGCAGCGTAAGGGGAGAAATGATGTCACAAGTCTAAAAACAGGAGCTGTAGCCATGCAAGACGGATTGCTCACCACAAGTTATAGGTTAGGCAGCCTCTGCAGATTGGAGACCCAAAGGAAAGGAAGCAGGGGAAGTTAATGCCCAGTCTCTCTCTTCTCTCATCCATCAGTGCCTCCTATTGACCCACTTCACCTGGAACTCTAAAGGCAAGGAGCCTTGGTAACTTTGCTACAGAGTTCTGCAGTCTCAGGCATAAGATAGAAAGAGAATTGGGGATAGGTAAGAAAAGCAAATAGAGAGAAATCATCACTTGCTATATGCACATTCATATTTTATCAAGCTTTTAGTCCAGAAGCAGTCACAGCGGTAATAGTTAACAAGAATCAAATATGTAAATATGCATGACTTGCATGGAGGCAATAAGATAGTCTTCTACTCATTAAAGCCTATGAAGCTTCAAAGGAATTTAGACATTTTTAATTTACCACCCCAAAGAGGAGTTTGTATGCATTTACAAACCATGTATTATTTTTAATCACGTATGTATTATGTATATTATATTGCCTTAAGTGAAAATGAAGTCGCTCAGTCGTGTCCAACTCTTTGCAACCCATGGATTGTAGCCTACCAGGATCCTCAGTCCATGGGATTTTCCAGGCAACAATACTGGAGTGGGTTGCCATTTCCTTCTCCGGGGGATCTTCCCGACCCAGGGATCAAACCTGGGCCTCCCACATTGTAGGCAAACACTTTACCATCTGAGCTACCAGGGAAGCCCCTAAGGATTGAAGAAATTGCTATTCCATTCAACTGAGTCATCTCAGACATCACTTGTTATTCAGGACGTCAAGTGTGTTTTGGAGGGCCCCTCCATAGGGCCATTAGTGCTTCAGTGGTAGAATTCTCACCTCCCATGCAGGAGACCAGCTTCGAATCCCAGTCAATGCATCATGTGATGGTCCTGTTTGTTTGGGCTTCCCTTGTAACCTAGCTGGTAAAAAAAAAAAAAAAAAAAAAATCCACCTGCAATGCAGGAGACCTGGGTTCAATCCCTGGGACTTGGGTTCTATCAATCGGTTGGGAAGATCCACTGGAGAAGGGAAAGGCTACCCACGCCAGTATCCATTATTAGCCACCTATAAGGATGATTCCCTAATACTTTGGAGGGCCAGATGCATACAGTTGTGTCTCATTCTTGTTATCTAAAAAGAAAATATATATTCTGAATACCCTATGCCAGAGATCTCTGCAAATTTCCCATTAGATATCAAAGTAGTTGTATTGCCACAGACTGTGTTTGGAGCTATCACAATTTTACTTTCAAAACTCTTTTTTGGAGGCTATTAAAATCAGATGTGACATCATACATTGACTCGTGTTCATAATTTTCATTAGAATGGGCTCTGGTTGACAAGGATTTGAACTGAACTTATTGTATCTTAAGCCATGATTATATTTCATTCATTATTATTCTTTTATTATATAAGTTTCAGGCATACAGCTTGTAGTTTAACATCTGTATACACTAGTGTGGTCACCACCACCAGGCTAGCTACATCTATCACCATAGAGTTGACTCTCCTTCATCTATTGTACAAACCCTCTCTCACCTCCTGCCCCTGTGGTAATCAATAATCTCTTTTATGAATCTACAAAATTGTTTCTGTGCTATTTTCTTTGTTGGTTGACTTTGTTTTGTTTCTCTTTTTAAATTTCATTGTGGAATCTAAAAAGAGTATGAATAAAATCATAAAGCATTTGTCTTTCTTCATCTGAATTATTTCACTTAACATAATATCTCTACCCCTAGCAAGGTAGACTGATATCACAAAAACTGTTTCTGCCAATGTCTTAGACCCCAGGGAGAATGTCAACTTGTTCCTGCCTCTCTGCCAGATGCTTCAACATTAGTAAGTGGATCCTCTTCACTGAGGGTCCATGTGTTTTCAGTCTAGTGTTTTTGAGAAAACTTTTGAGTCAAGTGAGTTTGCATATAAGCCCCTTAAGAGCAAGTTTTACATTTGCTATAGTTCTGTAGTTTCTTATACATATCCCCCATTGGTTTTCAAACCTAGGTGCTTTCTGGACCCTTCTCTCCTATGCTGGATGTAAGGGTTGGGGTATCTGATGTAGAGATCAGATCTCTCACTCATTGGGGATAATAACTGTACCTTTGTGATCCTTCCTATTGTGGATTACCATAGCTGGGATGTGTTATTTTTTCCCCTTGACATGGCCATCTCTGTTTTTCCTATTCATCTCAATACTCTCCTTTTACCCTTTGTTGAAGAAACTGTTCATCCAGTTTTCAGGTCCCCTTCAGAGAAAATTACTCCATATGTAGTTGTAGATTCACTGTGTATGTGGGAAGAGGAGAGCTCAACATCTTCCTATGCTATAATCTTGAACCCCTTCGTTTTGTGGTGTGATTTTAACCAGACAGTATAGAACTTGGCAGGAAATCATACAGAGGGTTTTCTATTACTCTAAGAATATTCTTCTAATATTTTATGATCCTTTATGTGGATGCTAATTCAGATCGACAGCTATACTGCTTTCCATGAGTGTTTCCATTTGTGCATTTTTTAATGATCATATAGAATAAAAAAAAAATGAATTGTTTTTTCAATAACTTTCCAGAGTTAAAGAACAGCTGAGATGAGATCCCTTGCCTCCTCCCTACTAATAGGGCCAATGTTATTGACAAACTCTAGGAAAAAGGAATTATCAATACATTCATGATCACAGTGCTTTAAGATATGGTCCTCTCCACTCCAGAGGGTGTACATTCAAAGGCATAAGAAAAGAACTAAGAAAGAAAATTAGAATTAAATGACAACTTAGTTATTATCAATCTGCTTCAAAGATCAAAGATGCTCAGAATACACAGAACATTTGGATCAGAAAAAAAATTGCTGAGAGAAAAGACCCAATACTTCTGCTTCCCCTGAAAAGAAAATTTTGGAGCTGGAAGGAAACAAAGTTATCATGAATCTTCTCATTTCACTAATGAGAACACAAAGGCTAATAGAGATAAGGCACCTGCTATATACTCTAAAGCTAATTGGTAAGCTAGCCACATTCAGGTGGCCTTCTGAGGAGCAAAGCCTTAGACAAAGAGTCAGGATGAATGGAGTTTACTGAGGGAGTGATCTCAGAAGATATTTGAAACTGAATGAGGGATGCAGGAAAGAGAAAGAGCCCAGCAAGGATAAATCACAGATAAGCCTAACCTTCTCCTGATCCATGATGGTCCTGGAGCAGTAAGCACTTTGTAGAACTGATCCCAACTCAGGCAAAGCAGCTGGAGTTTTGCATCCATTAGTCATTGGATGTGAGCTACCTAGACATAGGAAATAGGAATAACTCCCCAGGTGGGCCATCTCTTGGCAGCCTGCTGTGAGTTATGTGTATCCAACTCTGAAATTGACAGGTAGTTTACCAGTCCAGTAACAGAGTATTGAGTAGGGCATCAACAGCATCTCCTATGGAACCAAAACCCTAATTCAAGTCTCCAGATTGCTACATACATATCGTCTGTTCAACATATATATGATGCTGTTCATAGCTTATTTTTTCCTATGCAGTATACCTTAACTCAATCTCTTATGCTATCTTTCCTCTCATTCTAAGTCATGTCCGACTGTTTGTGACCCCAGGGACTATACAGTCCATGGGATTTTCCAGGCCAGAATACTGGAGTGGGTAGCCTCTCCCTTCTCCAGAGGATCTTCCCAACCCAGGGATTGAACCCAGGTCTCCCACATTGCAGGCATATTCTTTACCAGCTGAGCCACTAGGGAAGTCCCTAATAGTAANCTTAAGTTCCTTCCATACCTTTGCAATTGTAAATAATGTCACTATGAACTTTGGGATCCATGTATCTTTTCAAACTCATGCTTTGGTTTTTTTTTTTTTCTTCAATATATATATACCCAGAAGTGGAGTTTCTGGATCACATAGTAGTCCTATTTTTATTTTTGAAGAAACTCCATAGTGTTTTCCAAAGTGGCTGTAGCACTTTGGATATAGTCATTTCTTGACTATTGACAGAAGATAATTTCAAATTAAACCAATTTGTTCTTTTCTTACTCCCATGGCATTTAGTGTAGATGTCACCCATCATATCATACATTGGAACCTCTTTAGGAAATAAAGGGAAGGAAACTTAGCACTGGACACTATGAAACACATTTTGCCAAGTGTCTTCCATGCAGCAAAAGCATTAGAATCACTGGTTATCAAAGACTAAACAACCAGAATGAAGCAACTTGAACCAGATTTTTCAAGGCTGGAACCCAGTAACCTGCATTTTAAATAAGTTCCTGAATGAGTCACATGCTAGAGAACTACTGAGATGCTGGAGGGTAATTTATAACTCTCATTCTGCTCACTGCCTTTTAAGAGAGTTTAAAAAAGGAAAAGATTAAAGTAAAGGAATTCACTGAATCTATTTGCAGAAGCCGTGGGTAAACATTGTCCAATGGAGCAAAGCCTAAAACAATCTAAATATAGTACAAATATAAAGTAAGGTAACCCTTTCCATAAATATTCTTAAAGACATATGTCTCCTGTTATAAAAATATCTTTGTGAGAAATAAACAAAAATTGAGAATGGAAAAGTTGGCAAGGAAATTTTAAAAAGCAGTTGATCATTGACCACATATAACAGATCACTTTCCCTACACATTTTTGTTAACTTTTGCTCAATGTAAATCAAAAGGCCACATGAATGTCATTTAAAAACTGTATATTTTAGATGTTTACTTCCTGATTTTCTAATCTAAAATCCTAGACATGAAAATAATTAGCTTTTAATTGGGAAATTCATCAGGTTATATATTGAGTTAGATAACATTAATTCTTGGCCTGAGTTAAGAGAAATAGAAATACAGTGTATAAACAAAAACAAACAAGGCAATGTGAGCGGGGAAGAGACAGGGGATAGAGAAATAAATGGCTAAATTTACTTGGAAATATGTATTAAATACTTCACATCTACCCATGAGAGATTTCAGAGTACTATCTTCCAAGGAATAAAGTCATCTTGAAATGTTTTTCTGTAGTAGAATTATGCAAAGGAAAATAGTACATGTTTGCATTTGGGGTGGGTAAGGCCAGAAAGCACTTAAGAAAATGAAACACTTCACTTGCCCTAAGTACTGACTTATGGGTTTAACATTCATAGTTCTGACTACTGTAGAGTGACCTGAGTCCCTTGCATGCAGTAATCTGTAATTTTGATGAGAAACAATTTGATTACATGTGTTGAAAGGGCAGAATATCAGAGTGAGTCTTGCAGTCCATCAAGGCAGCTGGGCAGCAGCTGAGCAATGAAAACATGACCATAATTATACATGTGGAATAATACTTATGCACCATCCCGCACCTACCACATCAAAGTTAGTTTTTAAAATTGGTGATAGAAGTAAACAAAAAGTCAAAGAAACATATAGATCTTTGCAGGAAAGAATTTTTAAAGAATAGCATATCATTGATAAGAAGAAATGTTTATGTGCCATAAACTCCTGGGCATAGCATAATTATTAAACATATAGACCTTGGAACCAGACTTCTTGAGTGTTAATCAAACTGATTTCTGGCAGATTCTCAGCAATACCTGCTTATTTTTCTCATCTCTAAAGTGAGAATAATGATCCCTCAAAGTGGTTATAATGAGGGTTGAAGTTAGTTAATATTTATAAACGGTTTACAGTAGTACTATGTAAGTATTTGTTTAAATAAATTCAGATAGAATTAGCATGACTATTCCAGCTAGGACAGAGATAGCCCATTAAATGAGAGAGAAAGTCTTAGCAACATGTGAAAAGTCAACTTTCATAGCAGGCATGTGTAGCATAATGGAAATATGACTTTCAGGAAATCCAGGAGTAGATAAACAATATATTTTTTTTAATTCTGGGAGTTTTTATAAGGATCATCCTCTTGAAGAGCAAACATCCACTATATTTTACATTGAACTGATAAAAACAATCAACTATTTCAATGGGGAAAAGCTTTATGTGTCAAAAAATATAAAACAACTTCACATAATACTCAACTGATAAAAAATAATGGTATGTATCTCTCTTGGGGATTCATATAAATTTTTATTCTATAGTAACATATGAAACAAGCATATTGTCTTGATCTTTTTTCTTTTTTTTTTTTTTTTTTTTTGCTTTTTCAAGTGTATTCCTTGGCACTTGACAAATAAATGAACCTAATCATAACTGTAATCATAACCTGACTATATATACTCCATTTCCTCAAGAAGCTGTATGAGCATAAAACCTACACTCTCCCCTTCTATCCTGCATGGCTGTCAGTGAGGCTGGCCTTTAAATAGGACTCTGGCGCACTGCTATTTACAAGCAAGCATTACTTATTGTTGGGAATGCTCTCTAAAAATGAAGAATGCAGGTTCTGTGCTATTGGGAAGAATAAAGCAGCTTTCAAAGAATGGTGACATCACCCAACAAACCTGCTGTCATTATACTAAAATAAATGGGAGAGATTCAATTAAACTCACAGTCTGAAAGGTAATTTAAAGGCCTCTTTCTTCAGCTTGGTGTATATAAACACTTAATTTTTATTCCTCACTTTGCTAGGATCAGTAATATCAAATACATAATAGAACCTGCAGCTAAATGCTTCTTTTGTTCAGAGCAGACTATTTCTGTGATTCTACACTCATAAACTACCCAGCCCTCCATGTCAAACTGCAATTTCCCTCTTCAGCAATTCACCTTAAGATAATTATTTCCCTGAAGTTCTGTTTAAATTCCAATTTTAACAGGTCCATGTGGCTTGTTTTAAAAAAAAAAAAAGTAACTTGAGATATAAATGATACATGGTGGTTGATCTCATTTATCTTCATCACCAAGGTATCTCATTGCTCTTTACAGGCAAGGAAAAAGTAAATGTCATATGAGATACTAGATTTCTCTCAGTAGTCACAGGGTGCATATTATTACTGCTCTTTCTCTTCTCTGGGACTGAAACACTTTTAGAAAAATATTCTGAGTGATATAAAATAGGGAAATGATTTAAACTCTGATCTCTGATAAATTCCTGTTATCATCTCTATGCAGTTAAATTATTAGCACCAGGGCCAAATGATTACCATCTCTTTGGGCTGTTGGCTGCCCACTTGGATCCACTACTGCCAATGATGCGCTGCTTAAAAGACCAAAAAGGCAGCTGAGGTCATCCTGCCTTTGAGGTCTAAGTAAAATTCAATGTTGATTTTAATGCTTTCCTCTGTTCCTGATGATCTCTAGGACCTAAAATTTCCTAGCCACTTTTGGCTTTGAATTTTTTCAGTTTCCAGTGGATTCCAAGACTTCTATCTTGTAGTCAATCTCTTCCTTCTGCTCTGTGAAAGCCCAGATCTGGAATTTCTCCCTTTCTCCAGTTTTTCCCAGCCCACTCACTTAAGGTTATCACGTTGAGTACTAAAGGTTTGGAGAAGCAGAACTTTAAGTTTTATCAAATTTGAATATGTTAATACAGACTAGACACTGACCAGCCTTCTCTCTTCTAGAAGGCTTTTTCTCCTTTCAGATCCCCTCCATTTATTATGTACATCAATTTAGCTCATCACTGCCTATTCAGTCCAAGACTTGACACTAAATGTCTGCAGATCCTGAAAGTAAGGGTTCCGTTCTTTCTATTCTTCAGTAGCACCTAAGAACTAGTTGATGGTTTGAAGGTTTAGAATTTTCTTTCTCCCATACCAGTCTCTACACATGCTTTCCTAACCATTCCCTGCTCCCATATATATATATATATGGAAATTCCCTGCTCATATATATATATATATAATATATATATGCAAACTCTACCATTCACAGGGATATTAAGTCCATCTGGGACCATTAAGACCAACAAAGTGGTTTTTTTTACTCCTTTGACTTAACCTGTCACGTCTGTTGAGAATATTTGAGGTGGTCCAAAACTAACTGAGCATGTCAAACAAACAACTAAGTAAACAACTAACTTGGTCCTCCTTCCTTTCTCTCCCTCCTTCCTTTTCTTCTTTCCTTCTTGCCAGAACAGCTAAAACCAAAGTTTTACCAAAAACTCATGCTCATTTGTGAGAATGAAAGAAATCTGGGTCAATAAATTTATACTCATAATCATGAAACTTCTGGGTCCCTTCCAGAATACTACTGTTAATATTTTTTTCTCTAAATCCATAAAGCCTAGATTCAGGTACTGTGTTATATATCTTTGTGAATTGAATTTCAATCTCTGACTTCAAGGAGGTAAAATAAAATTTGCATTGTTTATGAATGCAAATATTTAAAATTGCACATAAGTTAAATTTCTCATGCTCTTTGTGTGCCCAGGCCATGAAATATAAAACAGACCCAGAAAAACACTGGCAAAAATAATATTTCTCTAGTCCTTCTCCTCTTTGCTTAATTAAAAAATATATATATACAGGTTTCTCAAATCCCTTCTAAGTAATTCCAGAAGCCACCTCTCACTTTGTTCTCAAGAGCGACCAGACAGGAATTTTCATCCCTTTTCCTCAGGCCATACTTTATGGAGCAATGTCTGCTACTGAAGATTCTGATGCCAAAGCCAAAGGTATCATGATTTGTGCTTGGGCTCCCTGCTATTCTACTGTCCCTTGATTCCAAATGTAGATAAACGTGGCTTCCTGATCAGACATCTATCATGTGCTCAAACAGTACCCCTTCTCCCATCTTGAAGAAAACATTTGTGACATAATCAAGTAAGGTTTATTGCCTTATACTTTATGTATCTTGCTGTGATTTTAGTAAAGTATCTCTTCTTTTAAAATTCTCAAATATAATTTCCTCTCTGTAAGACACATAGTGTGTTAGGCTGGAATCCAAGTGCAGGTGCTGTTCCCACCTCCAACTGGCTCACCGCTTATCTTTCTCTTTATTTAGGTAAGGTAAGTCCTATACCTTGCAGAGGTCCCTAGACATCCTTCCTCTCCATGGAACTCTGAAAATATGCAGACCTTAAATTAGTAAAGCAAAGACAAGCTGTGAGCCTACCTGCCATAGATTTGTCAACAGGTAAACACAGGATAGGGCAGAAATAGAAGCTGGCGATCAAGTCTTTCACTTGTTCTAAGACCCTAAATTTCCAGTTCTTGGAAAGAGGGATGATATTTTTAATGCTTTCCCTCTCTCCCTCCCTTCTCATTTTATGTCTTTCTTTCTGATTGTTTATGCTAAAGAGTACTGGCTTTTAATTTTTTCCTACAAAAGGTAGAAATAGGTCCAAAAATAAACTTGATCAGGAGGAATGGGTACTAAGTCAGGATTAACACTCTAAAACTGAGTAACAGAGGATCTTCAAAACAACTTTAGTTTCAGTTCATGGTTAACAGCTGCACAGTTTAAAGAGAGCCTTCCAATAAGAAATCTGTGTGCTTAAAACCATGTGCTAGTGACTAATAGCTAATTACTATTTTTGTAATTTTCTTATTAGTATCAGTATCAAGAAAGTAGGTGATGGTAAGAGAATAAATAAAATAAAATATCATCTGTACAGAATATTTTTAGCCCCTTAAAATTACTGCAGAAACATAAGATGGCATCTGACTTACACTATTGCTGGGAACATAGAAAATAAGCTAGAGGGGCTAATTGCCCTCACTCTTTTGCCTCTCACAGTGGTACTACCTTCTGAGAACAGTGAGCATTTGGCATGCTGCCCTTCTCGAGAATAAAGTGCATCCTCAACTGTCAGTTGCTGACTGGTGGGCTTTGAAGCTAGGTGAGATCTTTGGACATATGAAAAGGTAATTTGGTGATGCACACTTTTCTCATAGTTTTTAAATTACTTCCTTTCATTCTTTTTCATTTTTCCCCAGTCATATGTTTCCTTTGATCTACTTTGAGGAGAGTTTTTCTTCCTAATGTCTCTTAACTGTCAACAAGTACCCCTCAAATGAGACCAGAGATTAAGCTTTGATTATCTTTAGTATTGCAAGCTTAGAAAAAAGTGGTGGGAAGAGGAAGCAGCCTAAAATCAAAGCTTTCAAAATGCTTCACATTAGCCTGGCATCACATGAAACTGTTTAAACAGTAGAGATTACAAAGAAAGTTATCTCTGTGTCACTGTAATATATCTGTTTCTTCTTTAATGTCAAACACACTAAAAATGTTTTTATTTTTAATTGATTTATTAATTTTAATTGGAGGCTAATTACTTTACAATATTGTAGTGGTTTTGCCATACATAGACATGAATCAGCCATGGGTGTACATGTGTCCCCCATGCTGAAATCCCATCCAAACTCCCTCCCCATCCCATCCCTCAGGGTTATCCCAGTGCACTGGCCATGAGCACCCTGTCTTATGCATCAAATCTGGACTGGCGATCTACTTCACATATGGTAATATATATGTTTCAATGCTATTCTCTCAAATCATCCCACCCTCGCCTTCTCCCAGAGTCCAAAAGTCTGTTCTTTATCTCTGTGTCTCTTTTGCTGTCTCACATATAAGGTCATCATTACCATCTTTCTAAATTCCACATATATGCATTAATATACTGTATTGGTATTTTTCTTTCTGACTTTACTCTGTATAATAGGCTCCAGTTTCATCCACCTCAGTAGAACTGATTCAAATGCATTCTTTTAAATAGCTGAATAATATTCCATTGTGTATATGTACCACTGTTTTCTTGTCCATTCGTCTGATGATGGGAATTTAGGGTGCTACCATGTCCTAGCTATTGTAAACAGTACTGTGATGAACATTGGGGTACACGTGTCTCTTTCAATTCTGGTTTCCTCAGTGTGTATGCCCAGCAGTGGGATTGCTGGGTCGTATGGCAGTTCTATTTCCAGTTTTTTAAGGAATCTCCACACTCTTCTCCATAGTGGCTGTCCTAGTTTGCATTCCCACCAACAGTGTAAGAAGGTTCCTTTTTCTCCGCACCCTCTCCAGCATTTATTGTTTGTAGACTTTTTGATAGCAGCCATTCTGACTGGCAAGAGATGTACCTCATTGTGGCTTTGATTTGCATTTCTCTAATAATGAGTGATGTTGAGCATCTTTCATGTGTTTGTTAGCCATCTGTATGTCTTCTTTGGAGAAATGTCCATTTAGTTCTTTGGCTCATTTTTTGATTGGGTAATTTATTTTTCTGGAATTGAGCTGCATGTGCTACTTGAATATTTTTGAGATTCTTGTCAGTTTCATTTGATATTATTTTCTCCCATTCTGAAGGCTGTCTTTTCACCTTGCTTACAGTTTCCTTCGTTGTGCAAAAGCTTAAGTTTAATTAGGTCCCACATTATATTTTTGCTTTTATTTCCATTAGTCTGGGAGGTGGGTCATAGAGGATCCTGCTGTGACTTATGTCAGAGAATGTTTTGCCTATGTTTTTCTCTAGGAGTTTTATAGTTTCTTGTCTTACATTTAGATCTTTAATCCATTTTGAGTTTATTTTTGTGTATGGTGTTAGAAAGTGTTCTAGTTTCATTCTTTTACAAGTGGTTGACCAGTTTTCCCAGCACCACTTGTTAAAGAGATTGTCTTTTCTCCATTGTATACTCTTGCCTCCTTTGTCAAAGATAAGGTGTCCACAGGTGCACGGGTTTACCTATGGGCTTTCTATTTTGTTGCATTGACCTACATTTCTGTCTTTGTGCCAGTACCATACTGTCTTGATGACTGTGGCTTTGTAGTGAGTGAAGTCGCTCAGTCATCGACCCTTTGCAACCCCATGGACTGTAGCCTATCAGGCTCCTCCATCCATGGGATTTTCCAGGCAAGAGTGCTGGAGTGGATTGCCATTTCCTTCTCAAGCAGGTTGATTTCTCCACTTCCTTTCTTCTTTCTCAAGATTGCTTTGGCTATTCAAGGTTTTTTTAATTTCCATACAAATTGTGAAGTTATTTGTTCTAGTTCTCTGAAAAATACCATTAGTAGCTTGATAGGGATTGCATTGAATCTATAGATTGCTTTGGGTTGTATACTCATTTTCACTATATTGATTCTTCTAATTCATGAGTATGGTATATTTCTCTATCTATTTGTGTCCTCTTTGATTACTTTCATCAGTGTTTTATAGTTTTCTATATATATGTCTTCTATTTCTTTATGTAGACTTATTCCTAAGTATTTTCTTTCATTTCTCTTTCTGTTTTCTCATTGTCAGCATATAGGAATGCAAGGGATTTCTCTGTGCTAATTAATAACTAAATGTTAGAATTACAGAAGTGTTTATACATTTTTCCCTTCAGTTCTATTTTTATCTTGGCAGTCTGACTGGTATGCCTTTGCATGTTTACAATATTCTTGCTTTTTTCTTTGTAGTCTCAAGACACTGTAATAAGAGTCTGTGTCTATATACACCAAAACAAGTGATAAATTAAAAGACTAATGTTATCAGTTTTTTGGACAGCATTTTACCTATGACAAAATGAACTGATTAAACAGCTATGTGTTTAAAAGCAGAAAAAATAGAGCCAAAGTTTAAAAAGTCAAGAGTAATAAAGGACTCATTTTCTATTTCCTAATATGCTGGATCATGGAAAAAGGAAGAGAGTTCCAGAAAAACATTTATTTCTGCTTTATTGACTATGCCAAAGCCTTTGACTGTGTGGATCACAATCAACTGTGCAAATTCTGAAAGAGATGGGAATACCAGACCACCTGACCTGCCTCTTGAGAAACCTGTATGCAGGTCAGGAAGCAACAGAACTGGACATGAAACAATAGACTGGTTCCAAATAGGAACAGGAGTAGGTCAAGTCTGTATACTTTCACCCTGTTTATTTAACTTATATGCAGAGTACATCATGAGAAACGCTGGGCTGGAAGAAACACAAGCTGGAATCAAGATTGCTTGGAGAAATGTCAATAACCTCAGATATTCAGATGACACCACCCTTATGGCAGAAAGTGAAAAGGAACTAAAAAACCTCTTGATGAAAGTGAAAGAGGAGAGTGGAAAAGTTGGCTTAAAGCTCAACATTCAGAAAATGAAGATCATGGCATCTGGGCCCATCACTTCATGGGAAATAGATGGGGAAACAGTGGAAACAGTGTCAGACTATTTTTCTGGGCTCCAAAATCACTGCAGATGGTGATTGCAGCCATGAAATTAAAAGACACTTACTCCTTGGAAGGAAAGTTATGACCAACCTAGATAGCATATTCAAAAGCAGAGACATTACTTTGCCAACAAAGATCTGTCTAGTCAATGCTATGATTTTTCCAGTGGTCATGTATGGATGTGAAGACTGTGAAGAAAGCTGAGTGTTGAAGAACTGATGCTTTTGAACTGTGGTGTTGCAGAAGACTCTTGAGATTCCCTTGGCCTGCAAGGAGATCCAACCAGTCCATTCTGCAGGAGATCAGTCCTGGATATTCTTTGGAAGGGCTGATCCTAAAGCTGAAACTCCAGTACTTTGGCCACCTCATGCGAAGCATTGACTCATTGGAAAAGACTCTGATGCTGGGAGGGATTGGGGACAGGAGGAGAAGGGGACAACAGAGGATGAGATGGCTGGATGGCATCACCGACTAGAAGGACATGAGTTTGGGTGAACTCCGGGAGTTGGTGATGGACAAGGAGGCCTTGTGTGCTGCAGTTCATTAGGTCACAAGTAGTCAGACATGACTGAGCGACTGAACTGAACTGAACTGAATATTGCTGTAAATAAATAGGCAATATTGAAAGTGTCAAAATTATCATTTCTATGAAACAATTTCAAAATGCTAATCTAGGGATTATACATATTGTATTGTTTGTATGTTCAAAAGGCAAAGGATATATTCTCCACACTTAGTGCTTTTGTCAACGTCATTGAAACTAATCTCTTCCTATTCACCTAACATGACTAACAGTTAAAGTCAGCTCAGTAATACCTGGGGTTTCCCTGGTGGTTCAGTGGTAAAAAATCTGACTGCAATGCAGGCAGCCACAGGAGATACAGGTTCAATCCCTGGGTCGGGAAGAATCACTGGAGGAGGGCATAGCAAGGCACTCCAGTATTCTTGCCTGGAGAATCCCAAGGAAAGAGAAGCATTGTGACCTACAGTACATAGGGTTGCAAAGAGTCTGACATGATTGAAACAACTTAGCACACATGCATGCAATAACTACTTTCACTAGGCTTACCTGGTGGCTCAGTAGTAAAGAATCTGCCTGCCAATGCAGGAGACTCAGGTTAGATCTTTGGGTTGGAAAGAACCCCTAGAGGAGAAAATGGCAACCCACTCCAGTACTCTTGCCTGGGATAATCCTGTGGACAAAGAGGCCTGGTGGGTTACAGTACATGAGGTTGAAAAAGTGTCAGACAGGACTTAACAGCTAAACAATAACAAATATTGTATCTTACATGCAACTCTTTCATAAAAGATACAGATAGTTTAAAGTAGATGTAATAGTAATTTCAGGCTTCCCTGGTAGCTAATCTGGTAAAAAAAAATTCACCTGCAATGCAGGAAACCCAGGTTCAATTCCTGGGTTGGGAATATCCACTGGAGAAGGTATAGGCTACCCACTCCAGTATTCTTGGGCTTCCCTGATGGCTCAGACAGTAAAGAATTCACCTGCAATGTAAGAGACCTGGGATTCATCCCTAGGTTGGTTATTTCCCCTGGAGAAGAAAATGGCTACCCACTCCAGTATTCTGGTGTGGAGAATTTCATGGACCAGAGGAGCCTGGCAGGCTACACTTCATGGTGTCCCAAAGAGTCAGACATAACTGAATGACTTTCACTTTCAATAGTAACTTCAAGTGGAGAAACCTGGCATATATCCACTTATCAAACTAATAAGTCACTTTGACATCACACATACCCAGTATGGTGTGACAAGAGCACATCACCTCTGTGGTATTCTCCAAACTCTACAGCTTCAATCTATCCATGAGAAAATATCAGGTAATCCAAAACTGAAGGTCAAAATACTTGACCAGTACTCTTCAAAGCTATCAAAACCATGAATGATAAGGGAAAGACCAAGAAATAACCACAGGTCAGAAGACTAAGGAGACACAATGACTAAATGTAATGTGGTATTTGGGGTATCCCCCCAAAAAATGTTAGAACAACAATAGAAATTTGAATGAAGACTAGTCTAGTTAATAGGATTGTCAGTTCAGTTCAGTTGCTCAGTTGTGTCCGACTCTTTGTGACCCCATGGACTGCTGCATGACAGGCTACCCTGTCCATCACCAACTCCCAGAGCTTGCTAAAATTCATGTCCCTATGGATATGGGGGCCATCATGATCAGTGATGACATCCAATCATCTTATCCTCTGTTGTCCCCTTCTTCTCCTGCCTTCAATCTTTCCCAGCATCAAGATGTTTTCCAATGAGACAGTTCTTCACATCAATGGCCAGAGCCTCAGCTTGAGCATCAGTTCTTCCAATGAATATTAAGGACTGATTTCTTTTAGGATTGATTGGTTGGATCTCTTTACAGTCTAAAGGATCTCAAGAGTCTTCTCCAACACCACAGTTCAAAAGCATCCATTCTTCAACATTCTGCTTTCTTTATGGTCCAACTCTCACATCCAAACATGACTACTGGAAAAACCATAGCTTTGATTAGACAGACCTTTGTTGGCAAAGTAATGCTCTTTAATATGCTGTCTAAGTTGGTCATAGTTTTTATTCCAAGGAGCAAGTGTCGTTTAATTTCATGACTGCAGTCACCATCTGCAGAAATTTTGGAGCCCAAGAAAATAAAGTCTGTCACTGTTTCCATTGTTTCTCCTACTATTTGCCATGAAGTGATGAGATCAGATGCCATGATCTTAGTTTTTTGAATGTTGAGTTTAAAGCCAGCTTTTTCACTCTCCTCTTTCACTTTTATCAAGAGGCTCTCTAGTTCCTTTTCACTCCCTGCCATAAGGGTAGTATAATCTGCATATCTGAACTTATTGATATTTCTCCCAGTAATCTTGATTCTAGCTTGTTATTCATCCAACAGGCATTTTGCATGACATACTCTGCATATAAGTTAAATAAGCAGGGTGACAATATACAGCCTTGACATATTCTTTTCCCAATTTCAAAACAGTCCTTTATTCCATGTCCGGTTCTAACAGTTGCTTCTTGACTGCATACAGAGATCTCAGGAGGCAGGTAAGACCAGAGATCTCAGGTCTGTTATTCCCATCGCTTTAAGAATTTTCAGTTTATTGTGATCCACACAGTCAAAGGCCGTGACGTAGTCAATAAAGCAGAAGTAGATGTTTTTCTGGAACTCTCTTTTTCTATAATCCAACAGATGTTGGCAATTTGACCTCTTGTTCTTCTGCCTTTTCTAAATCTAGCTTGAACATCTGAAAGTTCTCGGTTCATGTACAGTTGAAGCCTGGCTTGGAGAATTTGGGGCATTATTTTGCTAGCATGTGAGATTAGTAAAATTGTGAGGTAGTTTGAACATTCTTTAGCATTGCCTTTCTTTGGGATTAGAATGAAAACTGACCTTTTCCAGTCCTGTGGCCACTGCTGAGTCTTCCAAATTTGCTGGCATATTGAAGTAGCACTTTCACAGCGTCATCTTTTAGTATTTGAAATTGTTCAGCTGGAATTCCATCATCTCCACTAGCTTTGCTCACAGTGATGCTTCTTAAGACCCACTTGACTTCACATTCCAGGATGTCTGGCTCAAGGTGAGTGATCACACCATCATGGTTATCTGGGTCAAGTCTCTTTTGTATAGTTCTGTGTATTCTGGGCTTCTCTGGTGGCTTAGCTGGTAAAGAAACTGTGTACTATGCGGGAAACCTGGGTTTGATCCCTGGGTTGGGAAGATCCCCTGGAGAAGGAAACGGCTACCCACCCCAATATTCTGGCCTGGAAAATTCCATGGACTATATAGTCCATGGGGTGGCAAAGAGTTGGATAGGACTGAGCAATTTTCACTTTCTGTGTATTCTTACCACCTCTTCTTAATATCTTTTGCTTTTGTTAAGTCCATACCATTTCTGTCCTTTATTGTGCCTATCTTTGCATGAAATCTTCCCTTGATATCTCTAATTTTCTTGACGAGATCTCTAGTCTTTCCCATTCTATTGTTTTCCTCTATTTCTTTGCATTGATCAATGAGGAAGCCTTTTTTTTTTTTTTTTAATCTCTCCTTGCTCTTCTTTGGAACTCTGTATTCAGACGGGTATATCTTTCCTTTCTTCCTTTGCTTTTAGCTTCTCTTCTTTTCTCAGCTATTTGTAAGTCCTCCTCAGACAACCATTTTGCCTTTTTGCATTTCTTTTTCTTGGGGATGGTCTTGATCACTGCATCTTATACAATGTTACAAACCTCCATGTATAGTTCTCTCACTCTCATAGTTCAAGCATTCTATCAGGTCTAATCCCTTGAATCTATTTGTTATTTCCACTGTATAATTGTAAGGGATTTGATTTAGGTCATACCTGAATGGTTTAGTGGTTTTCTGTACTTACTTCAATTTGTCTGAATTTTCCAATAACGAGTTCATGATCTGAGCCATAGTCAGCCCCCAGTCTTGTTTTTGCTGACTGTACAGAGTTTCTCTGTCTTCGGCTACAAAGAATATAATCAATCTGAATTTGGTATAATGGTATTATACCAACTTTCATTCTTTAGTTGATAAATGTATAAAGTATATAAGAAATTGACTTTAAAGGAAGCTAGTGAATGATATACAGAAACATTCCATTCTATGTGTTCAACTCTTCTATAAGACTAAAATTATTTTGAAATGAAAAGGATTAAAAATGAACTATAACTTTGAGAGCTTATATAAGTTTGTTAATTCAAGATATTTAAATAAAATATCTAGAGTGATGAAAGAACGCCAGTTTTGGTATCTATCTATCCACAGCTAGAAATGGAGACAGGATACACACATAAACATTCACAAATACACACACACATTATCTTCCTCATTAAGCATGAGATGGCAGGATGAGAGGTGTGTTCTGCTTTAGTGTAGATGCACACATATAAACTAAAAACTTCTAATAAAATCTGAGAAGTCAGTTTAATATTCATGATATTTCTCTTTCCCAAGCCCATTAGCACGCTTGTCCATAATGTACTAGTTCATCTATATTAGTGACATGTATAAAGGTAGTAAACAAACCATAAACAAACTGACATCTCTGGTCAGTTTGTTCCCTCTGAAATTCTTACTCCTTATCCAATCTGGCTTTTCAAATACATAAAATAATCTGTGTTGCATCACATTATTTAAAGCAGCTTCCAATGACATTCACTGACTTTAAGCGTGGCTTAACTGTTCCGACATCTGATGCAAATGGTTTCTTTAATTCTCTTCAGATCAGGCCACCATCTTTGAGTCTAACGGTTGCTTATTATCATCTGTTTAGCAGTCTGCTCTACTTTCCTTCCGTCTGTTCAGACTTAAGCAAGCTTACTGTTGAGCAATCACATTCTTTACTATTTCTAAAACAGGTTTTATTTTATGTAATTTTACGCAGCCGAACTACTGCCCTGGCAGTAACCACCCCACTAGATCCAAGCTCATCAGGCTCACTGGTAATAGCAGAGGAGGATATTTAGCCAAGAGGCTTTAAAGTGTCAGAACACAAAGAAGCAAATCCTCAGGATACATGTTTCTACCTGTTTACCTTCTAGGACTGAATGACCAATTCAGAAAAACTGTAGGTATTATCTCATCTTCTATGATATTTATTCAGTGAAATTTAAAATGTTATTAGGAAGGAGATTTTAACCATAAGTGCCATATACTAGCCATGCATAGGGACTATAAAATTGTAATGTTTTTCATAAAGCCACAGAAATCTCTTTATAGCTCAAAGATTAAATTAAGATTAGTTTGTGTCCATTTTAGGGGACAATGGTAGGCAGAGGATGGAAGTGACTGCTCACTTTTTACATTACACTTCACAGCTTTCAAAATGATCTGGTTATATGTATGCATGCAAAGAATTTGGGAATAAAATATTTTAGGAATTCAGCAAATGACGAGCAGCTTTGAAAGAACACATTGATGTAAGGATATTCTATTATACTAATTACATTCAAAAGAAGACTGGAACAATCTCATTCTTTTCTCTAAGACTGGAAAAGAAACTGCATTCTTTTTTTTTTTTTTCTTTTAACAAGATGAGATAAGAAGTCTGAGACTAGAAAAATATAATGTTGTCATCTATGAAATACAACTCTTTCCCTCTGCCTATATCACATAAGAAAATAATGATGCTGTGAATGTCATTTGTCTTCCATTTTGTCTTGTATTTTATGCTTAAATTCTCATATCAAGATTTTATACTTAAAATTTCATTAGATTTTGGTGTAATACAAATACAATAAAAAGAATCAATACTATATGTTTCATCAAAATAAGCATGTGATACTTGAATTGATTCAATAACTTTCTGGCAAAACACAGAAAGACATTTCATGGGAGCAGATTTATATACTTAGAGTATNCTTAAAATGTCATTAGATTTTGGTGTAATACAAAGACAATAAAAAGAATCAATTCTATATGTTTCATCAAAATAAGCATGTGATACTTGAATTGATTCAATAACTTTCTGGCAAAACACAGAAAGACATTTCATGAGAGCAGATTTATATACTTAGAGTATACGCCCATATAACTGGAATACAGTGCAAAGAAACACTGCAGGGACATTCTTCCAGAAAAGAACGTCCTAATAGTGTGTGTTCTTATTACCCTGTTGGCCTATTTTACCTCGAGGAAGTAAACTAAAATGGGTCTCATGTATCCCTGTCTCTTATACACATCTCAATATAAAGCCTTGACATATTCTTTTCCCTGTTTGGAACCAATCCATTGTTCCATGTCTGGTTCTAACTGTTGCTTCTTGACCTGCATACAGATTTCTCAGGAGTCAGGTAAGGTAGTCTGGTATTCCTGTCTCTTGAAGAATTTTCCACAGTTTGCTGTGATCCACAGAGTCAAAGGCTTTAGCATAGCCAATGAAGCAGAAGTAAATGTTNGACTCATAGTCCTATAAATGGTGATTTAGTAGCCAAGTAGTGTTCAACTGTTTGTGATCCCATGGACTATAGCCCACCAGGCTCCTCTGCCCATGGAATTCTCCATGCAAGAATATTGGAATGAGTTGCCTTTTCCTTCTCCAGGGGATCTTTCTGACCCAGGGATTGAACCCATGTCTCCTGCACTGCAAGCAGATTCTCCACTGCCAAGCCACCAGGGAATCCAAGAAATAAATAAGACATAAAGTTATCGGGGAACTGGTAATAAAATAGATAACCAACATTAAATAAAAGAAATTTACTATGGATAATTATGTTATGCAGAGATCACACTGGAGTAAGGAAGTGACTATTTCTATTACACTGTTGGTCATTGTGGCATAAATGGCTGTGCATGTGTGTGTGTTCAGTCATATCTGACTCTTTGCAACCCCATGGACTGTAGTCCACCTGCCAGACTCCTCTGTCCATGGAAATTCCAGGTAAGAATATGGAGTGGGTTGTCATTTCCCACTCCAGGGGATCTTTCTGATTCAGGGATCGAATCCATGTCTCCTCCCATTTTCAACACTGGTAGGCAGATTCTTTACCACTGCACACACTCCAGAAGTCATAGATGGCTAATCTCCAACAAAATGTTGTATTTCCCTTGCATATGGAAGATTCGATGCTGTGAGCTATTAACACCCATAAACTACATTTCCCAGATTCCTCTTGCATCCAAGAACCACTGGTTTAGCTCGTACTCGTGGATATGGGCAGATATGTTTGTCACCTTCATGGTACAGTTTTAAAAACACAAATGTTAATTATCCACTAACTCTATGTCTTTTCACCTAAGATCCCCATGGGATGTAAAACTCACAAGATGTAAGGAAGGTGGATCCCAGAATTATCACATAGAGGAAACTCCAGCCCATCAGGAATATNCACCTAAGATTCCCATGGGATGTAAAACTCACAAGATGTAAGGAAGGTGGATCCCAGAATTATCACATAGAGGAAACTCCAGCCCATCAGGAATATTTAGCATGTATGCACGCTAAATCGCTTCAGTCATGTTCAACTCTTTGAGACCTTATGGACTGTAGCCCACAAGGCTCCTCTGTCTATGGGATTCTCCAAGCAAGAATACTGGAGTGGGTTGCCATGCTCTTTTCCAGGGGATCTTCCCAGCCCAAGGGTCAAACTTGCATCTCCTACAGCTCCTGTATTGTAGGCAGATTCTTTACCACTGAGCCACCAGAGAAGCCCAGGAATATTCATAGAGAGCCATTAAGTTTGTGAAACATAAACCACTAAGTTGTGAGAACTAAAATGTGAGTTTCATCACATCACATTAAAACTCTAAGGTTTAGCTGTTACAGAAACTAGCATTATCCTATTTTACATAGTCAGATATTGGCTCATGAACAGATGAAGATACGTGAAAAGAAGTCAGCATCTTTGATAATTATGTCCTACAAAGATGTCAGAGTAAGGGAGACACAACAAATAGAAAACAAACTCTCTTAGCAGATATTGTTTGAGTTTTTATGCCTGATATTCTGAGCAGAAGAAAAATACAAATCCACAATCACTGGACCTGTAAGGAGATTGAAATAATGTTCTTTCTGAGACAGGAAAAATAACCAAACATGAAGTTTTCAAAGGGAGTAAATTAATTAAATTAAAAATATCGGTTGCCCACTCATTAGGAAAGATTCTAAAGAGAGGATTAGAAAAAATTATAGAAGGGGTATGTAATCTGCAGCGACTTGCCTGGGTATCCATTGCTATAGATTTCATTTCCTACACATATACAATTCCAGAGTCATGGCAGGAAGTGGGCAGAGGGGATGGTCAGAGAATCACTCATATTCTTCTTAAAGGCTGAATCTTAATCACAGAGAAATTCCCTCTCTGTTAAAATATCAGTTAATAATGACATGTACTTAATTTCTCTATATTTCTCCATATGCTCCCTACCTCTGTACACTTTCAGTTCCTTTTACATGCACAGAAATTTGTGTAAGCCTGTATTCAGCACTAAAGAGGTATGGGTTGGCTATTTCTGTAGGATTATTCTCTCACTTAGCAGTGATGGCTTGAATATAGGGGCTTTGTCTTATTCTTCTCTGTATCCCCAAGAGTCATTTATTCATAAAATATTCATGGAACATCTTCTATGTGCCAGACCCTATGCTAGGTACAGAAGACAGAAAGGTGAACAAGACCACAAAGTCTCTAATCTTTTGGATATTACATTCAACAGGGGATTTAAAACATTGAATTATTTCAAGATAAAATAATTTATATGTTTAAAAAAAGAGCAGAAATAGGGAATAGTAGAAGAGAGGCTTCTTTAGGTAGGGTAATCAAAGTATGTCTCTCTGAGAGAAGAAATTAAAAGATGGATCTGAAGGAAGAGAAATATCTATCTATGTAAAAAGCATGTGTGCATTTTGTGGTGGGAAACAGCTAACAAAAGAAAGAGTATGTGCTGGGCCTCTCAATCAGGGAATGCTTGGGGTATATTTACATAATTTTAAAGGCCAGTGAGTGTGAATGCAATAAATGAAGAGAGCATGTTCTAGAATGAGGTAGGCAGGTAGATAGTTTTATAAACTATAGTTAAGAAATTTGGATTTTATTTTAAGTACAGTAGAAGACCATTGCAGTGTTATACCCTAGTGCCACCTAGGAAGCCCAATGTTGCCCTGGTGGCTGTCAGTAAAGAATCTGCCAGCAACGCAGAAGACTAGGTTTGATCCCTGGGTCAGGAAGATCCCCTGGAGAAGGACATGGGAACCCACTCCAGTATTCTTGCCTGGAAAATCCCATGGACAGAGGAGCCTGGCGGGCTACAGTCCATGGGGTCACAAGAGTCAGACACAAATTAGCAACTCAACCACCTGACATTACCTAATTTGAATTTTGAGACGAGCACTTGTATGTGGGCAATGGATTGGTATGTCAGAAAGATTTAGCAGGTTATTTAACTGATCCCAAATGAGAGATGTTGAAGACTTAGACCAAGATGAAGGCAACAAAGATGGAGAGAAGAAGGCAGATCCAAGATGAATTTTAGCCATTTATTTCACAGAAGGTACTGAGGACCTGAACGTAAACACTGACAGTGTAAGGAATCCAGGATAAATCTCAGGCTTGAGAAGCTACTTATAATGAGGAGATGGGGGAGATGTGTTATTGTATTGGGAGGAACAGATGGATACAGGTTGGGGAGGGTGGAGTAGGAAGAAGTCAAGAGTTCCATTACCATGATTTGACAAGTGAATCAGATATCCAATAGCAGATATCAAGTAAACAGTTATAGGCTAGTCTAGAGTGGAGGAGATCTGAGTTAAGTCAGACACCTGGGACTACCAGCATTAGACATAATT
Organism: Raphicerus campestris; assembly: GCA_006410735.1. NCBI lineage: Eukaryota > Metazoa > Chordata > Mammalia > Artiodactyla > Bovidae > Raphicerus > Raphicerus campestris. The sequence continues at coordinate 221,624 of SJYW01017878.1, read as the reverse complement.
GAACCTATGAGAATTATTCATAGGTAATTGAGGGGTAGAATATATGGAGAGAATTCAATATCACTTAGAGTACTTCATACACATTTGTTGAATAAGAATGAGAATCCTGACCTCTTTGCCAGTGCCCATAAACAGATCACTGACTCTACATCCTGCTTGCTGTACCCCGTACCTGCCACTTTTCCCTTTTGTATGCCAATTGCCTACTTTGATTTTCACATAGTGTCTGCTGTCTAACTTCCCAGATATCCCATCCGTTCCCTCAACTCTCTCATATCTAAGGCGACCCTGCAGAACAAGTAGATTTACTTCCTGATGCCAGAATTCCTGTTTGTCATATTTTGATCTGATTTGTTGTGCCTTGCTAATGGTGTGATTTATATTCTGATAAGAGCAAAGACAAAAAATATGTGCCCAGATGGCTCCCAAACTAAGGGAGGGGTGAGATCTACTAGCAAAACTTTATAAAGGAAAAAGATAAAAAGAACAGAATAGAGTCTAGAATAACTAGAGTACTAGTATGTATTTGGATATTTAAAGGAAAAAAAATTTACAGGTTGAAAATATGAGTGTTCTTCTTCTTCTTTTTCTTCCCCTCACCTACTTCTTCTT
>SJYW01017878.1:204454-220679 GCA_006410735.1 Raphicerus campestris | reverse complement strand
AAAGGCCAGTGAGTGTGAATGCAATAAATGAAGAGAGCATGTTCTAGAATGAGGTAGGCAGGTAGATAGTTTTATAAACTATAGTTAAGAAATTTGAATTTTATTTTAAGTACAGTAGAAGACCATTGCAGTGTTATACCCTAGTGCCACCTAGGAAGCCCAGTGTTGCCCTGGTGGCTGTCAGTAAAGAATCTGCCAGCAATGCAGAAGACTAGGTTTGATCCCTGGGTCAGGAAGATCCCCTGGAGAAGGACATGGGAACCCACTCCAGTATTCTTGCCTGGAAAATCCCATGGACAGAGGAGCCTGGCGGGCTACAGTCCATGGGGTCACAAGAGTCAGACACAAATTAGCAACTCAACCACCTGACATTACCTAATTTGAATTTTGAGACGAGCACTTGTATGTGGGCAATGGATTGGTATGTCAGAAAGATTTAGCAGGTTATTTAACTGATCCCAAATGAGAGATGTTGAAGACTTAGACCAAGATGAAGGCAACAAAGATGGAGAGAAGAAGGCAGATCCAAGATGAATTTTAGCCATTTATTTCACAGAAGGTACTGAGGACCTGAACGTAAACACTGACAGTGTAAGGAATCCAGGATAAATCTCAGGCTTGAGAAGCTACTTATAATGAGGAGATGGGGGAGATGTGTTATTGTATTGGGAGGAACAGATGGATACAGGTTGGGGAGGGTGGAGTAGGAAGAAGTCAAGAGTTCCATTACCATGATTTGACAAGTGAATCAGATATCCAATAGCAGATATCAAGTAAACAGTTATAGGCTAGTCTAGAGTGGAGGAGATCTGAGTTAAGTCAGACACCTGGGACTACCAGCATTAGACATAATTGAACCTATGAGAATTATTCATAGGTAATTGAGGGGTAGAATATATGGAGAGAATTCAATATCATTTAGAGTACTTCATACACATTTGTTGAATAAGAATGAGAATCCTGACCTCTTTGCCAGTGCCCATAAACAGATCACTGACTCTACATCCTGCTTGCTGCACCCCGTACCTGCCACTTTTCCCTTTTGTATGCCAATTGCCTACTTTGATTTTCACATAGTGTCTGCTGTCTAACTTCCCAGATATCCCATCCGTTCCCTCAACTCTCTCATATCTAAGGCGACCCTGCAGAACAAGTAGATTTACTTCCTGATGCCAGAATTCCTGTTTGTCATATTTTGATCTGATTTGTTGTGCCTTGCTAATGGTGTGATTTATATTCTGATAAGAGCAAAGACAAAAAATATGTGCCCAGATGGCTCCCAAACTAAGGGAGGGGTGAGATCTACTAGCAAAATTGTATAAAGGAAAAAGATAAAAAGAACAGAATAGAGTCTAGAATAACTAGAGTACTAGTATGTGTTTGGATATTTAAAGGAAAAAAAATTTACAGGTTGAAAATATGATTGAATATACCTCATAAAATTCTGTGCCTTCCATTAGCAGTAAATCACTTTGTATATTCTTAAGCAATTATGTGACTTTTAACTTCTTTTAATTGAAGCTTTTAAGATCTTAAAGGCTGTGCTTCACTTCTCAATCAAACATAGTATATGTTTAAGGAAAAAAACAATGTATAAAAGTTGTCTGGTGTAAAAGTATATATTACTCTTTACTGGCATTTTTTGTTAAAAACTTTACTGTAAGTGGTCTAAATTTTTGAACATTAGCTTTACCTCACTACCATAGAATCATGATCTTTTGAAGGCAATTGAGAGTACAATTAACCTGAAGAAAAGGATGTCATCATTTTCTGACTGATTATCTCAGCTTTCAAAAGTCAGTCATCTAGAACCAGTGTTTCTAATAAAATTTTCAGAAATGAGATTTGATCTATATTTTCTTGGCTTTCTGAATACAAAACAGACTTTGTGGGATGCATGCCTAATGAGTCATCCTTGTTTTTCATGAAAAACATGATTTTCCAGTACTGTAGCATTTTTCTCTTTACTGAGGCATTTGCATAAAATGAATATATTACAACTTGGATGTTGTGATTTAGTTAATTATGACAGTCACACTGATGACTTGTCGCCTTGATGATTTCATGAATCTGGAATGAACCCAAGTTCTTTAAGGGTCTTACCTCTAATATTAAGAATTCTTATAGAGTAAATTTTTCTTAATTGTATTTGATTATGTTAACATTCTCTGAATCCTGGAATGGACAGGTTTANTGTTTGTCATATTTTGATCTGATTTGTTGTGCCTTGCTAATGGTGTGATTTATATTCTGATAAGAGCAAAGACAAAAAATATGTGCCCAGATGGCTCCCAAACTAAGGGAGGGGTGAGATCTACTAGCAAAATTGTATAAAGGAAAAAGATAAAAAGAACAGAATAGAGTCTAGAATAACTAGAGTACTAGTATGTATTTGGATATTTAAAGGAAAAAAAATTTACAGGTTGAAAATATGAGTGAATATATCTCATAAAATTCTGTGCCTTCCATTAGAAGTAAATCACTTTGTATATTCTTAAGCAATTATGTGACTTTTAACTTCTTTTAATCAACGCTTTTAAGATCTTAAAGGCTGTGCTTCACTTCTCAATCAAACATAGTATATGCTTAAGGAAAAAACAATGTATAAAAGTTGTCTGGTGTAAAAGTACATGTTACTCTTTACTGGCATTTTTTGTTAAAAACTTTACTGTAAGTGGTCTAAATTTTTGAACATTAGCTTTACCTCATTACCATAGAATCATGATCTTTTGAAGGCAATTGAGAGTACAATTAACCTGAAGAAAATGATGTCATCATTTTCTGACTGATTATCTCAGCTTTCAAAAGTCAGTCATCCAGAACCAGTGTTTCTAATAAAATTTTCAGAAATGAGATTTGATCTATATTTTCTTGGCTTTCTGAATACAAAACAGACTTTGTGGGATGCATGCCTAATGAGTCATCCTTGTTTTTCATGAAAAACATGATTTTCCAGTACTGTAGCATTTTTCTCTTTACTGATGCATTTGCATAAAATGAATATATTACAACTTGGATGTTGTGATTTAGTTAATTATGACAGTCACACTGATGCCTTGATGATTTCATGAATCTGGAATGAACCCAAGTTCTTTAAGGGTCTTACCTCTAATATTAAGAATTCTTATAGAGTAAATTTTTCTTAATTGTATTTGATTATGTTAACATTCTCTGAATCCTGGAATGGACAGGTTTATCACGGATATAAAAAGTATAAGATCTCATTTTAGCAGCAAAGCTGCCATGGAAGAATATGGAGCAGCACATAAAGGAATGACATGAAGTAACTGAATGTACTGTTGTATTATTTTTCCCACTCAATGTGTTTTAATACGTATTCATTGGTTTTCATTTAAGCAAATTTCAAATTAGTAGTCATTAATTCACATTTTCAGTATTCTTGTACCATGGACATACATAAGCACACAAAGAAGTCTAGCTGCTGACCAAGTTGTTAATAACATTAATATGTACAAAATATCTCCATAAGCCCACTTACCTCTATGCCTACACTCATTCACTTATACATTAAATAAAATTTCTTGAGTACTTACTGTGCTCTAGGCACTATCCAAGGAATTGAGGATGTAACAAAGTCCTTGCTTTCATGTCTCTTTAGTGGAATAGACAGAAAAATAATTCAATAATTAACTGCTTTTAAAATGCTATGAAGAAAATAACTGGAATGCTGTGATAAGGCATATTGGTGACCAACACTGAACATTCCCCTCTTCTTAACCAAACTTTAGACCAGTTTCCTTCTGACTATAGTCAGCTGAATTCCCTTTCCTTAGAAGATTTACTTTAGAAAACTTGCAATTGCAATTCCTTCTCAGCCCCTTTGAGATGAAAATCTTTTCACAGCCTCTGACCAGCTTTACAACCCAAGGATGTCTTCATCAAGGACCTGGGGTGTCCCTTGGAACTGCAATGATCAAGAAAAATAGATGCCCTATCTTCCAGACTCTGTTGGAGGGTAGGAGCCTAATTCACCAGTGAACACAGCTGGCCTGAGAACCCTTCTCACCAAATTTCCACCAATAGTTATCCATTAGCTCACCTCAGAGCTTAAAGACTTTCCTGCTTTTTGTTTCAATGAAATTCAGTCCCTCTCTTTTATTGCAATAGTCTTGAACAAGTCGTCTTTGTCTAATTTCGCAGTGCAATTTTTCTCTGACAATAGGGAGAAGGAAATTCTGCCATCTACTTTAAGTAGAGTGAAGAAAAGACATCCATGAAGGGAAGGCCTTTAAGCTCTGACCTAAACAATGAAAGCAGCAGCAATGTGTGGATCAAGGAAGAGCTAGTACTTCAGGCGGATGAAGCCAGAAGCATTAACGCTCTGAGGCTCAAAAGAGCTTGCTATGTTCTCAGAAGACCAGGGTGACAATGACACAGGAGTGAAGAGACAGTGATGTAAGCCTGATGGCAAGCAGAGACCAGGTCACACCATATCTTATAGGTCAAGGTTGAAAGGTTAGATTTTATCGCAAGAGTATTGGGAAACTATTAAAAGTTTTAAGAAAAGGAAAAATATGACCTGGTTTGGGTCAAAAAGAAAAAGTCCAGCAGCTCCAAGGAAGATAAATTGGATGCAGTTAAGAGGGGCTCCCAGTCATGGAGTCAATCTTTCAATCTTCATTTTGGAAAATATAAGTACTTTCAAAGAGTTCAGCTCTAAGAAATATAGGTCAGGCGACTTGGGAGTTTAGAGAACTGGGAATAAATGTAAGACTGATTTTTCCCTAAAGTACTTGGCATTTGGTCTTCTAAGATAAAAGTGAAGAGAATTTAATTAAATGTTTATTTGTCTATATTAAATCAAATGCAATGGTAAACAATTCCAGTTATACCAAAGAGCACTAAACATGTGTTAACTGATTTCTATGTTGATGGAGTTCTCTCAGATGTATGGACCTGACTCACTCACAATTGTCCTCTGAGAGATTCAGATATCCTTCTTTGTTTCTAATTTCCCCTTACCCCTACCACTAATCCAGTTAATGAAAAATGAAGGAGGGGGCATTGTTAGCACAACAGGTCTACATAACTGTTTCATGAATTTGGGAACNTGAGAGATTCAGATATCCTTCTTTGTTTCTAATTTCCCCTTACCCCTACCACTAATCCAGTTAATGAAAAATGAAGGAGGGGGCATTGTTAGCACAACAGGTCTACATAACTGTTTCATGAATTTGGGAACTATAGACAAACTAAATCCAACCTACAGCTCATTCTGCCTAATGCTGCTTTTCACAGTCCCACTTAGAACAAAGTGCAAAGAGAACATTTTCTTTTATGACACTGANATTCCATATTAACATTTGTTTTCTTATATTTAAAAGAAATGAGCATTTCAAAATCTAAATAGCTTAAGACATACATGTTCTCCATACAAGTTTTTGCACATTTGTTTCATAGATAAAATACTATATAAATTATAGAAAATGTTTTTAGAGCTTCTATTGCCAGTACTCATTTATTAATTCATTTATTGCTCACAATGACTATCTAAAGGGGAATTTGTTATCTCTGAAACTGAGTGCCCCAACAAGTTTATGATTAACTACTCTTGATTAACTACAAGTTTATGATTAACTAAAAACTTACTCCCATTCTTGTCTGCACCTGTTCCCCCTGAAGATTGAGAAATATCAAAGAGGGGACTGTCACTAAGCAGGACCCTATGAGGCCTTCCTAGGACATGCCTCCTGCATCATGTCCTTTGCCTGCGTCCTGTTACTAGAAAAACTAGCCTTCTGGGTTGGCCCCAAGTGCCAAAGATAAAATTTAATAAGTGAGAAAATGCAGAAAGAAAGGAAAACAAACAAGACAAAATAATAATAGCCGAGCCATTAAACAAAGTTAAGGACCTTTAGTTCCTCTTCAAGGGTTATAGATAATATTCTGAACCATATCTTTGAGCTATTTTGCAGATACTGAAATTGCTACCAGGTGGAAGAAGTTAAGTGTATGTTGACCACAAACACATAGACTCCAGACTGTTTGGAACAAGAAGATTGATGATGTTAACTCTCAATCATATCACTACCAATCAGTCAGAAGAATGTTCATAAGCTGACCACACACCCCACAGCCCTCTCCCTCATCCTGTCTTAAAAACCTTTCCCTGAAAGCTACTGGGAAATTTGGGTGTTTTGAACATTATCCATCTATATTCCTTTCTGGGCCTTACAATGAACTGCACTTTCCTTCATCATAACATGGTGTCAGAGATTGGCTTTAGTGTGCACAGACAAGCATATCCAAGTTTGGTTTAGTAACATCTCCCATTTTACAGATGAAAATATCAGAAAAAGAGGTTAATTTTTCCAAAGTCAAATATCAAATGGATGACAGAAGAGTTCAAACACAATCTGTTTGACTGCCAAGTCTAGTACTATGTCCACTGTGCTATTCTATCTTCATTGTCTTTGACTATGGGTTAAATTTCTGGCTCAGATTAATCCCAAGTGACCCCCCCCTCCAAAATTTAAATAATAAATCTGTTTTACCTAATTTCAAACAGGTTGCTGAAATGAGTCAAATTTTGCAAAATCTGAAACTGTGTAGTCAAGAACTTATCTAGGCCACAAATGGACAATAACTTGAAAAAAATTCTCATTGCAATAACCATATATTTGGATTTGAATTCATGTTCCTATGAAGATTACATTAAAACCTTCAAGACCTAAGGACTATCATTTAAAATATAAATATACTGAAGAAGTAATTTACCTTACCCACCCTTGGAAGTATTTGAACGGATAATCCAATACTTGGTTCATTGTGTATCTATATCATGTTAATCTCTTTCTGGAAAAAAGCTTGTGAAGCTCTCAAATACAAACTTTCAATGGCAGATATTTTCATGTCCCAGCTCACTGCTGCCTTGGTAAAAATGAACCCCAAAGCAATGTTTTGTGAGCATAAAGGTGAGTTTCTGTGGTATCTCCTCTACTAGCCACAGACAGCTGAGTTCTCTGTACAAGTTGATCATCCTGTACATTGAAGTTGGAGAAATATGAGCAATCAAGGTTTCTAATGTTCCCAGTGAGCAAATCTAACTTGATCTTTATTAGTCTTGCACATGCATTCTATTATTTAATTTCTCAAGAGTTCTGAACAAAGTCATTTTCATTTTATCTTTAGTTTATTTAAGAAACATTGAAAGAGCTGCCCATGTGTCACAAGCTCTGAACCATTTGAATTTCCCAGACATTTCCCCTATATCTACTGGTTATAATCTAACATTGACAGCAGTATCATACCTTAAACTAATATTTAAAATAGTAGACAAAATACAGACAAAAACTTTCAATCCATAAACTCCAAATAATGATTCCTTTTGTAGGGGAAAACAAAATTCATATCAATGAGAAAACAAACTCATTTTTCTTTGTATGAAGAGTGGGGAAAAGAGAAAAAGTGAGATTTTGAGCCAAGCCACTGTTGAATAAAGCATTTCACCAAAATTTTGGGTATAAAAGAGAAGCCCAAAACTGAGCTTGGAGATTGGACTAAAGGGTTCTGAGTTGATCTTTAGGCTAGAAACCAAAGTTCAGTTCAGTTCAGTCGCTCAGTCATGTCCGACTCCGACCCCATGACTCAGCATGCCAGGCATATTTGTCCATCACCAACTCCCAGAGTTTACTGAAACTCTTGTCCATTGAGTCGGTGATGCCATTCAACCATTGAATCCTCTGTCATCCCCTTCTCCTCCTCCCTCAATCTTTCCTAGCATTGTGGTCTTTTCAAATGAGTCAGCTCTTCACATCAGGTGATCAAGGTTTTGGAGTTTCAGCTTCAGCATCAGTGCTTCCAATGAATATCCAGGACTGATATCCTTTAGGAAGGACTGGTTGGATCTCCTTGCAGTCCAAGGGACTCTCAAGAGTCTTCTCCAACACCACAGTTCAAAAGCATCATTCTTCAGCACTCAACTTTCTTTATAGTCCAACTCTCATGTCCATACATGACTACTGGAAAATCTATAGCCTTGACTAGATGGACCTTTGTTGGCAACGTAATGTCTGCTTTTTAATATGCTATCTAGGTTGGTCATAACTTTCCTTCAAAGGAGTAAGTGTCTTTTAATTTCATGGCTGCAGTTACCATCTGCAGTGATTTTGGAGCCCCCCAAAATAAACTCAGCCACTATTTCTACTATTTCCCCATCTATTTGCCATGAAGTGATGGGACCAGATGTCATGATCTTAATTTTCTGAATGTTGAGTTTTAAGCCAGCTTTTTATTCTCCTCTTTCACTTTCATCAAGAGGCTCTTTAGTTCTTCTTTACTTTCTGCCATAACGGTAGTGTCATCCGCGTATCTGAGGTTATTGATATCTCTCCCAGCAATCTTGATTCCAGCTTGTTCTTCATCCAGCCCAGTGTTATATGCATGATGTACTCTGCATATAAGTTAAATAAGCACGGTGACAATATACAGCTTTGACATACTCCTTTCCCTATTTGGAATCAGTCGGTTGTTCCATTTTTAGTTCTAACTGTTGCTTCCTGACCTGCATACAGATTTATCAAGAAGCAGGTCAGGTGGTCTGGTATTCCATCTCTTTAAGAGTGCCTGAAAAACTGTGGATGGAGGTTCATGACATTGTACAGGAGCCTGGGATCAAGACCATCCCCAAGGAAAAGAAATGCAAAAAGACAAAATGGTTGTCTGAGGAGGCCTTGCAAATAGTTGTGACTAGAAGAGAAGTGAAAGACAAAGGAGAATAGGAAAGATATACCTATTTGAATGCAGAGTTCCAAAGAATAGTAAAGAGAGATAAGAAAGCCTTCCTCTGCGATCAATGCAAAGAAATAGAGGAAAACAATACAATGGGAAAGACCAGAGGTCTTTTCAAGAAAATTAGAGTTACCAAGGGAACATTTCATGCAAAGATGGGCACAATCAAGGACAGAAATGGTATGGACCAAACAGAAGCAGAAGATATTAAGAAGAGGTGGCAAGAATACACAGGAGAGCTATACAAAGAAGATCTTCATGACCCAGATAATAACAATGGTGTGATCACCAACCTAGAGCGTGATATCCTGAAGTCAACTGGCCCTTAGGAAGCATCATGACAAACAAAGCTAGTGAAGGGGATGGAATTCCAGTTGAGCTCTTTCAAATCCTAAAAGATGATGCTGTGAAAGTGCCGCATTCAATATGCCAGCAAATCTGGAAAACTCAGCAGTGGCCACAGGACTGGAAAAGGTCAGTTTTCATTCCAATCCCAAAGAAAGGCAATGTCAAAGAATGCTCAAATTACTGCACAATTGCATTCATCTCACACACTAGTAAAGTAATGGTCAAAATTCTCCGAGCCAGGCTTCAGCAATACGTGAATGGTGAACTTNAATGCTCAAATTACTGCACAATTGCACTCATCTCACACACTAGTAAAGTAATGGTCAAAATTCTCCGAGCCAGGCTTCAGCAATACGTGAATGGTGAACTTCCAGATGTTCCAGCTGGATTTAGAAAAGGCGGAGTAACCAGAGACCAAATTGCTAACATCCACTGGATCATCAAAAAAGCAAGACAGGTCCAGAAAAATATCTACCACTGCTTTACTATGACAATGCCTTGACTGTGTTGACCACAACAAACTGTGGAAAATTCTTAAAGTGACTAAAGTTAGCAAAAAATAACTAAAACACCTTTTTAAGTAGAGGCACATCTAATATTCAATTACAAGTTCCTCATCCTACAGTTTAAAACCCTTTTGATAGGTCCAAAAAATCAAGGCTCACTCTCTACACTTGAAAACTTGACCTAATGAGACCATGGACATGAATGTGTGTGTGTGTGTGTGTGTGTGTGTGTGAGAGCTTTAAGGAAAGGAATAGAGATCTTTCTGAGCATATCATGGGGCAGAAAAAAGAAAGTAAAGTGATCCAAAACCTAGGAAAAAGAATTTGTAAACAAAGACATCTAGAAGAAAGGTATACAGCCCCCTTGGGATTCAGGCACATTTCATTTGGATTTTAAGGACAAGAGCCTCTTAACAGTCAACTGAGTGACTGTTAAGCCCACTATCTGTAGCATTATTGTCTCATCTACTACAAATCTGAATTATACAAACAACTGCATACCTAATATCAGGATGACAAGCAGATATAATTCATTAATATTCATCAGTTCTGATTGATTATATTTTAGAAGAATATCTAACAATATTATATGAAAATGAAAAATAAGTCATACTAAATTTTTTTAAGTCTATCATCCACCTAGCCTAATATTATCTCTCATTAATACAGAGTTAGAAATTAGAAACAAACTATTTGTCTTAAATTACATACTTTAGAGATTTAATTATTTTTAGTCAAATTAAACATGTTCATTTTCATTCTTCAGCTCAATATACTTGTTTGTGAAAAATAAAATCAAGAGTGACTGAAGCATCAATAATCCTTTCCCCTAACTTTATATTCTTTCCTTCTTTTATTTTCAGAAATGTTTAGTAATTGTATCTCATGTGTCAGGAACATTAGATGCAGTGGAAAGTAGATTCGGGGTAGGGTGTCTCTGTAGATCATCAAGGGAAGGCTAACTCTCTCTGCCTCCCACTAAATGAAACTTACACACAATACACATCAGTCTCACTGCTTTTTCACTATGCTTATATTGTCCTAAGTTTCTACAAAAATCTCTCTCATAAGAGTAGTTCAAGTATCTAAAATTCTTTTCTCTCTGCTCTGGTCAAAAATTATAGTGAATATCTAACTGGTACATTTACATTTAGTCTTTTAGAATGATGACATGGATATGATCAAATGCTCAAAATCTGGGTTCCAAAAATCACTGGATTATTTTAGCTCATTATTTTCCGATATTACTTCAAAACTGAACAATGACAAGAATCACTTTATATGTTTATATGAAAGAGCCATTTAAAACTTTGAACCATACTCCTTCCAAACAAAGGGAAAAAGGTAAAACTCATATTCTTCAGGATGCTGTTATTAGAGATGCCAAAATGAATTGCTGTAATGGCACAGATACACTCAGTTTTTTTTTTTTTTAAATATCAACTACAAGATATAGTTGAATCATCTTAAAAACACTACTTGAGATATTTTCAGAGAACTGAATTGTGTTCTTATTCATATAATTACCTGAAGCAAATGTTTCCTTAGTGGTCAGTGAAGTAAACACAGTCCTTCCATATGAAGGCGATGGTTCATACTCACGTGTTTTCAAGCCAGAAAAAAGTAATCTTTCACAAAATCCCAAACTCATACATTTACATTTCACCTGGAAATTAGATATCCTGTAAAAATACCCTTTGCTACTAGTTCTTATTAAAAGGAGTGACAAATAATTCACTTTCTGATTTTCAACACCTGGAATAAGCCATGATTATCTCTTCTTCTCTAGATTTGAATCAAGATTGATTTAAGTAAAATTGTCTCTGTCTAAACTGGTTACTATAGTGGTCTCACAAAAAGGACCAAAAAGAATTTTCCTTCTTAGATTTAGTGTTTTTAATCTTTTATAAGCACATATGTTTAAGTTACCATTGTGGTAAACAAAATATGACATCCAAAGATGTCCACATCCTAAACCCAGAAACTATGAATTTGTTAATTTACATGGCAAAAGCAATCTTTCAATTGCAATTAAAGACCTTGATGTAGGGAGATTATCCTGAATTATCCTGAAAGTTCTTATAAAAGGGAAACATAAGAATAAGTCAGAAAAAGAGGTGAAAAAATAACAGCAGAGGTTGGAGTCAATACATAGTAAGGAATGCAGACAGCCTCTATAAGTTGTAAAAGGCAAGGACAGAATTTCCCTTAAAGCTTCCAGAAAAACACAGTCCTGTCAATTCTTTTTAGACTTTTGACCTCCAGAAATGTAAGAGAATAAGTGTGTGTTCCTTTAAGCCACCAAATTTATACTAATTTGTTACAGAAGCCATGGGAAATTTATACAACCATATCAGCATTTTAAAATCTGAATATCTTTTTATTTTTATTCAGATCACATTCCACAGAGTCTGCCAGCATTTTATAATAGAATGAACTCTGACATTACATTTCCAGGAAAATATTATAGTGTTTAAAATTTGTGGCAAAATAACTACAGATATCATGATTACTTTTACCTAGTTTAACTTAATAAATACTCATATCATCTGTATCAGTCATATAAATAAATACTCAACCTGTATGTACCATTTTCTTCCATTTTAAAGATGAAATAACAGCAAACTAAGATGTCCAGCTTTCACTAGGGATACACTCCAATAAAACATTTCTCTCTCCATCATTTCTAATAGTAATGAAAGGTTTTCCTTTAAAATAGGGGCAAATTTTCTTCATTCACTGGAGGAAAAATAAAAAGCATTTGTATACGACCCCCCCCTTTTTCTTTTAGAATGACCGTAATAGCCTCTCATAAGCTGAGTAAATGCATAAATATGTCTCAACAAAAATAACTGAGATTGGCAGTCATTCAAAGAAGCTTGCATTGTTTGCAGTGACATTAAAATATTGTATACTCCTAAAGTTAAGATAACAATGTTTTAAATATATGTTAAAACTCTTTGAACATGCATAACATAAAAGGGATCACAGTTACAAGAGCATAAAGCATTCAATCCTGAAGTGCTCTGAATTTAGTCAATGAAAAAGAGAAGAGATTTAAATCTTGAATGATTGGGGGTATTTTTTAGGGAAGAGTTGGGAAATGTTAGAATATTGAAGTGAACAAAAATGAGATAATTTATTGCCATTGGTAAGAGGGAAAAAATGATACTCTATGAAGAGAAGCAAACGTGTTTCTCAAAATGAGTAACAATTCTAAATTCAATGGTCAAATTGGTATCATGACCAGAACTAATCACAAGGACTAGATAGAAAATCAGTAATATTTTGAAGGGCTACTGCATTTTTCTGGTTGCTTTTTCCTCTCACTATTTTAAAAACATAAGTGTACTGAACAGTTTTTTATTTTGTAGCAGATTTATTGTTGCCCCATAGGGGAATGTCCTTATGTTTTTGGAAGATACTTTTTGATCTTTAAGGTTCTTTCTGGGATCAAATTCTTAGGTACCAGTTATGCAAAGAGTACTTCAATTCAACCACTTTAGCTTGGTCAAAAAATACAATTTGGACCTCAACATAGTAAAGGCCATATAGTAGCTTTATGCAGATAAGCTCATAGCAAATATTATTCTTAATGGAGAAAAATGAAAGCATTCCTCCTAAGATCAGGAACAAGACAAGGGTGTCCACTTTCACCACTATTATTCAACATAGTTTTGGAAGTCCTAACTATGGCAATTAGGGAAGAAAAAGAAATAAAAGGAATCCAGATCAGAAAAGAAAAAGTAGAGCTCTCACTGTCTGCAGATGACATGATACTATACATATAAAACTATAAAGATACTATCAGAAAATTACTAGAGCTAATCACTGAATTTAGCAAAATTGCAGGATACAAAATCAATACATAGAAATCACTTTATTTGGGAATAAACCTACCTAAGGAGACAAAAGAACTGCATTCAGAAAACTATTAGACACTGATGAAACAAATCAAAGACAACATAAACAGATGGAGAGATATCTATGTTCTTGGGTAGGAAGAATCAGTACTGTGAAAATGACTATTACCAAATGCAATCTACAGATTCAATGCTATCCCTATCAAATTACCAATGGCATTTTTCAAAGAACTAGAACAAAAAATTTCACAGCTCATATGGAAATACAAAAGATCCGCAAATAGCCAAAGCAGTCTTCAGAAAGAAGAATGAGGCTGGAGGAATCAACATTCCTGACTTCAGATTACACTACAAAGCTAAAATCATTAAGATAGTATGGTACTGGCACAAAAACAGAAGCATAGACCAACACAACAAGATAGAAAGCCCAGAAATAAACCCACACCACTATGGGTAGCTTATATTTGACAAAGGAGGCAAGAATATATAATAGGGCAAAGACAGCCTTTTCAGTAAGTGGTCTTGGGAAAGCTGGACAGTGACATGTAAAAGAATGAAATCAGAATATTTTCTAACACTATAAACAAAGATAAAAGTAAATTAGATTAAAGACCTAAATGTTAGACCAGAAACTATAAAACTCTTAGAGGAAAACATGAGCAGAACACTCATAAATTAAAGCAGGATCCTCTATGATCCACCTCCTAGAATAATGGAAATAAAAAAAAAGTTGTAAACAAGTGGGCCCTGATTAAACTTAAAAACTTTTGCACAGCAAAGGAACCTATAAACAAGGTGAAGAGATAACACTCAGAAAGGGAAAAAATAATAGCAAATGAAACAACTGGAAAAGGATTAACTTTCAAAATTTACAAGCAGCTCATACAACTCAATGCCAGAAAAGCAAACAACCAATCAAAAAGTGGGGAAAAGATCTAAACATTTATCTAAAGAAGACAGACAGATGGCTATCAAACACATGAAAAGATGCTCAACATTGCTCATTATTAGAGAAATGCAAATCAAAACAACGAGATATCACCTCACACCTGTCAGAATGGCCATCATCAAAAAGTCTACAAATGATAAATCCTGGAGAGGGTGTGGAGAAAAGGGAACCCTCTTGCACTGTTGGTGGGAATGTAAATTGATACATCTACTATGCAAGACGGTATGGAGATTCTTTAAAAAAAACTAGGAATAAAACCACCATATGATCAGCAATCCCACTCCTAGGCATATACCCTGAGGAAACCAAAACTGAAAAAGACACATGTACCCCAATGTTTATTGCAGCACTATTTACAATAGCTTTAACATGGAAGCAACTTAGATGTCTATCCACAAACGAGTGGATAAATAAGTAGTGGTACATATACACAATGGACTATCACTCACCAGAAAAGTGAATGCATTTGAGTGAGTTTTAATGAGGTGGATGAACCTAGAGCTTATTACACAGACAGAAGTAAGTCAGAAGGAAAAATATCATATACTAAAGCATATATACGGAATCTAGAAAGATGGTACTGATGAATCTATTTGCAAGGCAGCAATGGAGAAACATAGAGAACAGAGTTATGAACATGGGGAGAGGGAAGGAGAGGGTGAGATGTATGGATAGAGTAACATGGAAACTCACATTACCATATGTAAAATAGATAGCCAGTGGGAATTTGCTGTATGTCTCAGGGAACTCAAACAGGGGCTCTGTATCAACCTAGAGGGGTGGGATGGGGAGGGAAATGGGAAGGAGGTTCAAGAGGGAGGGGACATATGTACACTTATGGCTGATTCATGTTGAGGTTTGACAGAAAACAACAAAATTCTGTAAAGCAATTATCCTTCAATAAAAAAGTAAATAAATTAAAAATATATATTATTTGGGAGTGGAAGTTTAATAAAGGATTAGCCATGTGTACACTGTTATATTTATCCTAGAAAATGTCCTCTGCTTTTGCTCCTAATCCTTACCAAAAGTAAACATAGAGATCTAAACGTCTTGATGAGGACATTTAGAACAAATGTGGAAGTCATATGGAAACCAATTTTAGGAGAAAGGGGGAAAAAAATCCAAAATCTAAATCAGTATGTCACCATTAGAACAACTGTTCACAACTATCACAAAAGTATAAATCAGTTATTGAGAATTCTCTGTTTATCTTGGATGAGCATATGCATGTGAAATGCAGAGAGTTAACCAAGCTGTTAAAGATAATTCTTTACAAAGCACTTTCACATTATTTTAACTAATTCTCAAAACCACCTTCTTAAATGTATATTACTTAGAACTGGACATGGAACAACAGACTGGTTCTAAATAGGAAAAGGAGTACGTCAAGGCTGTATATTTTCACCCTGCTTATTTAACTTCTATGCAGAATACATCATGAGAGACCCTGGGCTGGAAGAAGTGCAAGCTGGAATCAAGATTGTCAGGAGAAACATCAATAACCTCAGATATGCAGATGACACCACCCTTATGGCAGAAAGTGAAGAGGAACTAAAAAGCCTCTTGACGAAAGTGAAAGAGGAGAGTGAAAAAGTTGGCTTAAAGCTCAATATTCAGAAAACGAAGATCATCGCATCTGGTCCCATCACTTCATGGGAAATAGACGGGGAAACAGTGGAAACAGTGTCAGACTTTATTTTGGGGGGCTCCAAAATCACTGCAGATAGTGACTGCAGCCTTGAAATTAAAAGACGCTTACTATGACCCACCTAGATAGCATATTCAAAAGCAGAGACATTACTTTG
>SJYW01017878.1:158193-201577 GCA_006410735.1 Raphicerus campestris | reverse complement strand
CCAAAATCTAAATCAGTATGTCACCATTAGAACAACTGTTCACAACTATCACAAAAGTATAAATCAGTTATTGAGAATTCTCTGTTTATCTTGGATGAGCATATGCATGTGAAATGCAGAGAGTTAACCAAGCTGTTAAAGATAATTCTTTACAAAGCACTTTCACATTATTTTAACTAATTCTCAAAACCACCTTCTTAAATGTATATTACTTAGAACTGGACATGGAACAACAGACTGGTTCTAAATAGGAAAAGGAGTACGTCAAGGCTGTATATTTTCACCCTGCTTATTTAACTTCTATGCAGAATACATCATGAGAGACCCTGGGCTGGAAGAAGTGCAAGCTGGAATCAAGATTGTCAGGAGAAACATCAATAACCTCAGATATGCAGATGACACCACCCTTATGGCAGAAAGTGAAGAGGAACTAAAAAGCCTCTTGACGAAAGTGAAAGAGGAGAGTGAAAAAGTTGGCTTAAAGCTCAATATTCAGAAAACGAAGATCATCGCATCTGGTCCCATCACTTCATGGGAAATAGACGGGGAAACAGTGGAAACAGTGTCAGACTTTATTTTGGGGGGCTCCAAAATCACTGCAGATAGTGACTGCAGCCTTGAAATTAAAAGACGCTTACTATGACCCACCTAGATAGCATATTCAAAAGCAGAGACATTACTTTGTTGACTAAGGTCCGTCTAGTCAAGGCTATGCTTTTTCCTGTGGTCATGTATGGATGTGAGAGTTGGACTGTGAAGAAGGCTGAGTGCCAAAGAATTGATGCTTTTGAACTGTGGTGTTGGAGAAGACTCTTGAGAGTCCCTTGGCCTGCAAGGAAATCCAACCAGTCCATTCTGAAGATCAGCCCTGGGATTTCTTTGGAAGGAATGATGCTAAGACTGAAACTCCAGTACTTTGGCCACCTCATGCGAAGCGTTGACTCATTGGAAAAGACTCTGATGCTGGGAGAGATTGAGGGCAGGAGGAGAAGGGGACAACAGAGGATGAGATGGCTGGATGGCATCACTGACTCGATGGATGTGAGTCTGAGTGAACTCCGGAGTTGGTGATGGACAGGGAGGCCTGGCATGCTGCAATTCATGGGGTCAGAAAGAGTCAGACACGACTGAGTGACTGAACTGAACTGAACTGAAACCTAAATAAACTGAGCCCCAAATAACCTAATCCAAAGTCACATATCCAATAATTATAAGTATCCAGAGGGAAACTCATACCTGGACTTTAGGACTAGATTTCAAATTTCAGTTATCATTCATTTACTAGTAGGTTGTTTTGATCTTGTGGGATATTGCTAATGCTGCCAATTCAAATGCCAAGAATAACCACACAATAACTACCAACAAAGTTGTTAACTCTTAGAGAAATACTGTGAGAAATTAAAGAAAAAAAGGTGAAAATGCTTTGAAAATAGCACTTCCTGAAATAATAGCCCAACTGTTAGATGGACTCAAGCTTAAAACCAGAAAATTAGATTGAATAAGAAAGACAGGTTGCCTTTTCATAGGTGACCTGAGATGAATGCTTCATTCTGATATCAAAGATAGTTCTGTGATAGAACTATTTATGGCTGGGTAGCCATAAGCCCAATCAACAACATTGATAATGACATTGAAAAGTGATAAACCAAAAAAAAGTTCATTTTATGGAAGGACATACTCTCCTGAGTTGGCTTTATGCTCTGTTGTTAATATTTCATCCAAAGATAGATGGATCAGTTGTGGAAAATTTTGTTGTGGGCCAATGGCAAATCTTCCAGGTGATGTTTAGGGGTCAGGGACCTTCACAGAAGGAATAGAAACCGTGACTGGGGTGAAGGGAAAGACTAGATTTTTTAGAAATACAGTTCCTTAATCCATTTGTCTCTATTCGTTGTCAGGATCAATAAAAATGAATGTCACAATCAGTTTGATTCAACCAGTTTTAAAATAAACACTAGGTTCTAAAAATACAGAAAGACTACCAATTAGTTTTTAAAGGGGAAGGAGAGAAATTAAAAGGATCATTTGATAAGAAAGCATTGCAATAGTTATAATAATGCATATTATTATCTTTTTTTATTTCTAATCACTGTTCATTCTGACTGGTTCATTTAACTGGTTATTTTTAATCACAACACTTTTTCAAATTTAATTTAATAAAATGCAATGATATCAATTAAAAGCAGTGAATCAGGGAGAAACTAATGATAATAGATAATGAATGCAATTGTCCTGGTTAGTTGATCTAGGAGAATGTGCTAAATTGATATGAATAGGAATGCATGAAGACTTCAAAAAGAAAGTGAACATGAGTACAATACTATCATTTTTTTCTTTCAGGTATACAAATTAAGTACCTAAAGTACTTAATTAAGTACCCAAAATACATCTGGTCAGAACATGCAAAATTCACCAGTAAGGACACTGAATAACAGTCATAAAGTACTTAAGTCATAGGTAACTCTTGGTCTTGAGATTTCATTTCTAAAAGTAAAAATATTTTAAAATGTCAATCGGGTATAGTCACTGTTAGCATAAGGACATAGTTACCATTATCATGAGAGTATAAAATATTACTAATTAAAAAGGGGATCTACTTAAGCTCACATTTTTCTTGTTAAAAAAAGAATTCAGACACTGAGCATAGTCATCACGAAGATTCTCTATCCTCCTACTTCAATAATTCACCTCAAATCTCAGTGTGTGTGCATGCTAAATTGCTTCAGTGATTTCTGACTCTGCGACCCTATGGACTATAGCTCACCAGGCTCCTCTGTTCATAGGATTCTCCAGGCAAGAATACTGGAGTGGGCTGCCATGCCCTCCTCCAGGGGACTTTCCTGACCCAGGGATTGAACCCCTGCATTGGCAGGTGAGTTCTTTACCACTACTGCCACCTGTGCTGTGCTGTCCTATACTGAGCTTAGTCGCTCAGTTGTCTCCAACTCTTTGTGACCCCATGGGTTGTAACGCACCAGGCTCCTCTGTCCATGGGGATTCCCCAGGCAAGAACACTTGAGTCGGTTACCATGCCCTCCTCCAGGGAATCTTCCCAACCCAGGAATCGAACCCAGGTCTCCTGCATTGCAGCCAGTTTCTCTATCATCTGAGCCACCAGGGAAGCCCAAAATCTCAATATAATTGTTAAATAAATGGGGAAATCCCTGCTCCCTGGAATTCACCCACTGTTTTGTCAGAACTAGGAGTAAGGCTAGCTAAGAGTCATCCCAGTTAGGTAATGCATATATGTTGGCTCCAATAGAGCCCCCTCAGTTTAGGTCATTAATAATATCATGTCTTCTATAAACACAGCTTAAGTTCTGATCATATATCAGTGGAACATGCTCTATAAATTTATTTTTTCTAATAGAGGCAATACACTTATATTAACCTCAACTGTACTTTCTATCCAAAGCAAGATAGCTGATCAGGGTTGGACATGCAATTTGTGGTTCACATCAAGCCAACAAATATGTCTTGACTCAAGTGCCAAATGACATGTCTCAGTATTGAAGCCCAGTTAAAAAAATATTCCATAACTGATAATCATTGTTTGCCAGGATCTCAGGAGGTAAAAGTAATAGTAAATGCACAGCAAAACTTATTTGTCATTCCTACTGACACCCCAAATCAACTCATTATACTGATTTTATTTTTATATTGTTTTAGTAAGCTGAACCTATCAGTCAGTTCATGAAATAACATTGATACTATCCAGCAAAGATAAGACAGGTCACTAAAACACTGAGAAACTAATCATGGAATTTTTGAGATGTTGATTTAATATTTTAAAAAAACTAGAGACATACAGCCTTAATTTTCTCTTAGAAATATTAGGGAAGAATGACAGTTAATTTTAATCCAAAAGAAAGAGCAAGCATGTTGATGTATGGCAAAACCAATACAATATTGTAAAGTAATTAGCCTCCAATTAAAATAAATAAATTTATATTAAAAATTTAGTTCTAAAGGTTACTACTTCATCAACAGTACTAGCATTACTAAATTTTATTCCCATTTGTTTGTGTGTATGTTTTCTTTTTCAAAGTTTCAGANATAATATTGTAAAGTAATTAGCCTCCAATTAAAATAAATAAATTTATATTAAAAATTTAGTTCTAAAGGTTACTACTTCATCAACAGTACTAGCATTACTAAATTTTATTCCCATTTGTTTGTGTGTATGTTTTCTTTTTCAAAGTTTCAGATCATCACAAGGCACACAAAGCACAAAGTGGCTTAACATAATTATAAATAAAGATTTAAAATTTGTAGGAATAAGAAACTATCAGTAAGCATTAATATGCCTTATGAAACTATACAATCTGAATTGGAGGAATATAATAGCCACCTGAGGGTAGTTTTTCAAATATAGAATTATTTTCATACCAAAATACAGTTAATAAAAATAAATTTTCATGCTTATTTTGTTTAAATTTGGGAAGAGGAATAAAAATGGTGTTTTATTTTAAAATAAATGAGAATATTGGGATTTAAAGCCTTTTCTGCTTTCTTCTTTTGTTGCAATCTATATATGGAGTTGTTCTGTTTTATTTTCCAGTCATCCATTTAGTTTTTTCAGCCTCCATACTTCCATAAAGTTTCTCAAGGGAAACAAGATCTTTATACATCCAAACAAATCTCACTCTCAGATTTTACTCCTAAGGCTATCATACTTAAAATCTGCAATCTGAAGACCAAAAGAATTTGCCAGTACCACACTTCATTTACAAGAATGATTACATCAAAGTACAACCTAAAAATTTCTATCTTGCCTCTGATGACAAGAAAGCAATAAAGGCATCAGTTCAGTTCAGTTCAGTCACTCAGTCGTGTCCGACTCTTCGTGACCCCATGAATTGCAGCACGCCAGGCCTCCCTGNTGCTTCCTGACCTGCATACAGATTTCTCAAGAGGCAGGTCAGGTGGTCTGGTATTCCCATCTCTTACAGAATTTTCCACAGTTTATTGTGATCCACACAATCAAAGGATTTGGCATAGTCAAGAAAGCAAAAATAGATGTTTTTCTGGAACTCTCTTGCTTTTTCGATGATTCAGCGGATGCTGGCAATTTGATCTCTGGTTCCTTTGCCTTTTCTAAAACCAGCTTGAACATCAGAGAGTTAATGGTTCACGTATTGCTGAGGCCTGGCTTGGAGAATTTTGAGCATTACTTTACTAGAATGTGAGATGAGTGCAATTGTGTGGTAGTTTGAGCCTTTTTTGGCATTGCCTTTCTTTGGGATTGCAATGAAAACTGATCTTTTCCAGTCCTGTGGGTATTGCTGAGTTTCCCAAATTGCTGGCATATTGAGTGCAGCACTTTCACAGCATCATCTTTCAGGATTTGAAACAGCTCCACTGGAATGCCATCACCTCCACTGGCTTTGTTCATAGTCATGCTTTCTAAGGCCCACTTGACTTTACATTCCAGGATGTCTGGCTCTAGATGAGTGATCACACCATGGTGATTATCTTGGTCTTGAAGATCTTTTTTGTACAGTTCTTCTGTGTATTCTTGCCACTTCTTCTTAATATCTTCTGCTTCTGTTAGGTCCAGACAATTTCTGTCCTTTATTGAGCCCATCTTTGCATGAAATGTTCCCTTGGTATCTCTAATTTTCTTGAAGAGATCTCTAGTCTTTCCCATTGTGTTGTTTTCCTCTATTTCTTTGCATTGATTGCTGAAGAAGGCTTTCTTATCTCTTCTTGCTATTCTTTGGACCTCTGCATTCAGATGCTTATATCTTTCCTTTTCTCCTTTGCTTTTCACTTAAAAGCATATTCAATTAAAAAAAAAAAAACAGAAGAAAATTCACAACTAATACTAGTTACATATGGTTCCTGTTTTCTTTATATTCTATTTTTAACATGAATATATTACATTTAAAATGAAATTTTTATGTCTCTAACAATATTTTTTGAAACAGTGAAAATGCTGTTTCTAAAAATTAGTCTTAAAAATATGTCATTGGATATGGTTTTATTCTTTTAAAATCATTCCTTCAGAAAGATAAGCTAGTTCTAGTCTACCACTTCTAAACTGAAGTATGAAAATATGTTTAAGGATTTCAAGAAGAGCATGTCAAAATCCACCTGGTAGGCCAGGAATATTCATTTGAAGTGGCAAGATTGGTTCCTTTTTAAAGGCCACATTTTTAATAACTTTTTACTAAATGTATCATAATTTTAAAACAGGAAAGTTATACATTAAGGTTGAATCATGACAATTTTTTTCTTTTTGTCAATCTTATGATGATTAATATAAATATTCCTAAAATTTATTCAGGTATAGGTTCTCCCAGATCTCAGATGGTATCACACATGTCCTAGGCAAGTTGGCAAACTTTTCCGATGAAAATTTTTTGAAATTAGTTACTTGAAATTGACAACTTCCCAAGTGATAATCAGCTTAGAAACTGTACGTCTGAAACTCATCACCAGTTTTCTCAATTTAGTGAATATTTACTGTAAAACTTTTATAAGTAGACATTTCCTAGATACTGGAGACATAAAGAACTATGAGACACAGACTCTTCCTACTACTTCCATTTGGTAATTGCATCAGTTAGGCTATTTTCTTTTGCAAGAATCAGAAAATTCAAGTAGTTTAAGAATTAAGATATTTTATTATCAATATCAATGAACAGATTTCAATTTTGATCAAGAATCTAGGCTGGCTTGATTCTTATGCTATATTTTCTTGTAGTGGTCAAATGGCTACAGTATTCCAGGTTTATATATACATGTCACCAAAAAGAGCTCTTCTACATATTTAACCATCAAAGTCCTACTTGGATATGATTTGACGAAACCTAATAATCACCATGGCTATGAATATATCCTGTGCTGATCTGCTTAAGCTTTAGTTACTGCCAATCCCTGAACCAATTTTTAAGATTATATCAACTGGCAAATATCAATCATTGTCAATCACTGAGGCTTGGCTTGAAGCTAGTATCACCTGTATATCATAGATACCAACCAAAGGCAGAGACTCAAAGGTATTCTGGGGAGGAAACAAGTTTTATGAGAGTGGTCAATACACTGTCAATGTATTGTAACAATGAAAAGTAACAATAGATGTCAATAGAATGATGTCACAAAAATACTATGAACAATTCTGGAGGCCAAATTCTTACATATGTTTTGGGCTTTATGACTTTGTTGGCTTATCAAGCATTGGATTTAATTCACAACTGCTGAAATAAATAATTATGTTGTAGTTTAGAAAGACAAAAGTACATATGAGAGACATATTGTTCTGGAAAGGAATCAGAAAAAGACCTTGAAAGAATTAATGTGACTATACCTTGGCTTGCATGATTGAGGAATAAAGCACTCTAGTGGAAGAAATAGTTCAAGCAAAGAGAAGTGCAAAACACAAAACTTATTTTGAAGAATAGTCTAACCTTAGATGATAAGAATCAATGCCTTAATCACATGTTATCTCTTCAAAGTAACTATGAACAGACTCCTATTCTTGCAAGATGATGCATTAATGATTAACTGAGGCTTGTAGTTTTTGCTGCAATTACATTTTCCTACCAAGATTGAATTAAATTTTAAAATTATGCAGAAACTACATACACAATATATTTTTATTTTTACAATATTTTCAAAGAATATTTGACAACATATTCACATAGGCCATCCCATGTATATTGTTTTAGCCAAACAGTATTGCAGCCACCTGGTGCTTAGAGCTGAATCATTGGAAAAGGCCCTGATGCTGAGAAAAAATGAGGGCAAGAGAAGGGAGTGTCAGAGGATGAGACAGTTGGGTAGCATCACTGACTCAATGGACATGAGTTTGAACAAACTCTGGGAGACAGTGAAGGACAGGGAAGCCTGGCATACTGCAAGTCCATGGGGTCACAAAGAAACAGATACGAATTAGCCACTGAACAACAACATAGCAGAGATACTGAATGTTATTTTATTTTAAATCTCCACTCAAGGAAACCTGGAACTCTCTAGATCAATGACTTCCATATAGATATGGCCACCTTATTGTTTATTTTTGTTGTTTTTCTAAAACAAGTTGGCTACTAAAATTGCAAAACAAGTTGGCTACTAAAATTACTTAGCATAATAAATTGTAAAGTACAATCTAGATAATATTGTCTCAGAAACTGTTATCAAGTTGAGTCTATCTGAGTTTCTTTTTTTAATTCATTCATGACCATGGAATTCTCCAGGCAAAAATACTGAATTGGGGTGCCATTTCCTTCTCCACATACATCACATGGAAATGACAAAACTGAAGCTAAATTTTCTCTCATTTTACCATTTAATATTGTTTCTTCGTACCAAATCACTGCTAAAAAAAAGTGATCACCTGGAAAATAATTCAGTTAATTGATTCCCCAAATATGTTCCTCTGAGAAATTAGTATATATGTATAAGTTTCAATTAACAGTAGTCAAACTATAAACAATCCTCAACAAAAGGATTTCCATTTGGTAAAGCTTATTGAGGGGAAAATTAGAACTACAAGGAAACAAATTTTCATAATTGATCAAGAAAGCTACATCACTTTCAAAGTAATGTCCAAGATAATTTGTCCAGTCTTCCATTCATTTACATAACAAATTGCTTTTGAAAGTTTACTATATGCCAGGCATGATGCAAGATATGGGGTGAACAACAAAACTAAGACTGATTATTGTTTCTGCTCCAACACAGGTGACACTAGTTGGAGAAACAAATAGGCAATAACAATACTAGTTACATGAAACAGCAGGAGCATACAGTACAGTAACTAACTTGGGATTATAGAATTAAAGAAGCTTATTCTAGAATTTTTTTAAATGTCAAAGAAATAAACAATGATTACAGTTAGCCAATCAAAGAAAAGGGATAACTATCAGAAATAAGGAACAGAATATGCAAAGGCCTAGAAGCTAGAGAGCATGGTATAATCATGAAATTTCTAGAACCTAAAAGAACTTACAGAAGGGGATCAGCCAGGCTTTTATTATATTCAGTAGGTTATGTCCTACCATATTAAAAAGGAAAAGAAATTTTAAAAGAACTAGGCAACCATACCAGGAGTGTAGAGGGAAGTAGATATCATTCAATTCTTTCATATTCTACTGGCTGTAACAGCTAGTGCTTTTTACTGCTAAAATTATTCTTCATTAGTTCAAGAAGTTAAATTAATTTCTTGTTATTATTTAGGGAGGGGCTAAAGCTTTCTGTGCTGTTCTTAGTCGTTCAGTCATGTCTGACACTTTGTGACACCATGGACTGCAGCCCATCAGGTTCCTCTGTCCATGCGGATTCTCCAGGCAAGAATACTGGAGTGGGTTGCGATGCCCTCCTCGAAGGGATCTTCCCAACCTAGGGATCAAACTCAGATATCCTGCACTGCAGATGGATTCTTTACCATGTGAGCCACCAGTGAAGCCCAAGAATACTGAAGTGGGTAACCCATCCCTTCTCCATGGGATCTTCCTGACCCAGGAATCAAACCAGGGTCTCCTACATTTCAGGCAGATGGTGTATCAGCTGAGCTACAAGGGAAGCCCAACTAAAGTGTGGACAAGTACTAAAAGAAGACAATAGAGCCAAATCTGCAATCACCCACTGACTAAAGAATCAAGTCCTACGGACATTTTTTCAATCTTGATACAGATATTTGAAGGTACAGACCAAATATGAACAAGTCTAAAGATAATGGACTTATTCGTTTCTTTAATTCTGGACCCATTAGAGAATCACTGATCTAGCCTACCACCAAACAACTAGATTAGTCTAAGGCTTGTCCCAAACCTTTTTATCCATCAAAATAGAATGAGCCCTCTTTTCTTCTCTAATATTATATTTTGAACCCCCAAATTATATAGAATCTGCCAAGTTACTTTAAAAGATTAAATAAATATAAGTTCTGAAACAATTGATCTCTATATTAAAATCATTTTTAAATAAAATCAAAGTTCATTGTAAAGGAATAAACAAATGTATATCATTATCTTCATTTAACAAAAAAATAAGATAATGATAGACTTGAGACACAATTTAGTCTTTACTTAGAGCTCCAGATCTCATTTTAAAGATCTCACAATACTTCAAATTTAGCTTTGATATATAAACATGTAGTCATTAAAACTAAATTACCAAATAAGTTGTCTTCATAGATTTATATCACCTCATGGAAGTAGACAAGTTACACTTAGTGTGCTTAGCTTCTGAGAGCTGACTGATAAAATTTCAGAACTTTTGCAAATATGTCAATAGCAGCCATGGATTAAGTATTTATACCATGTAAATTAGCAAATTTTACAAATCAAAGTTGCCCCTACCCCAAGAACCAGATAGTAAACATTTACCAACACATGACTGGTTACATGCATTGGGAAGCATAAAAGAAAGCCAATCACATTCGTATTATACAACTGTTTATAAATCACATATGAAAATCACATATGATAATGAAATGCAGCTTTTAAAAAAAGTATTCTCAGTACCTTCCCAAGGTCACTTTATAAGATTAAATTAAATTATATTTTTATTGTCTAAGGCTCCCCTTGCCCCAACTGCTATGCAATATGCAATGCAAATGACAACATTATAAAGCTTTATTTCCAGATTTGTCTTTTCAGAAATTATCTAATGTGATTACTCCAGAATTTTGTGGTTTCAATCTATGTTTATCTATAATTTTTATTTATGCCACTCAACTATCTGTCAAGTATATCAACCTGGGATAGAACATTGACCTTTATTGCTAAAATTAAGATAAAATATATATATATTATATATAATATAATAATTATTATAATACAATATATTACATTATAATAATCATTATATTATAATCATTGTATTATTATATATAATTATTATATTATATTACTATTATATTATTGCTATTCTATTATTATATTATATATAATATAATGTATAATATAAGATTATATATATAATCTTCTAAAGCTGTAAAATTCAAACTTGGCAGGTCTTTAGATCTTAGTGAATAAGGAAAATCAAGCCAACTCTTGGTAAAACAGTTAGTAATTCTTAAGCAACAATCTTGAAATGACATGTAAAAGTTTTTCTCTAAGTTTTAAGGTCAGGTGAGAAGATAAGGCTACTGCCATTGAGTCATATATTATATTAATATTCTNCTCTATATTAAAACCATTTTTAAATAAAATCAAAGTTCATTGTAAAGGAATAAACAAATGTATATCACTATCTTCATTTAACAAAAAAATAAGATAATGATAGACTTGAGACACAATTTAGTCTTTACTTAGAGCTCCAGATCTCATTTTAAAGATCTCACAATACTTCAAATTTAGCTTTGATATATAAACATGTAGTCATTAAAACTAAATTACCAAATAAGTTGTCTTCATAGATTTATATCACCTCATGGAAGTAGACAAGTTACACTTAGTGTGCTTAGCTTCTGAGAGCTGACCAATAAAATTTCAAAACTTTTGCAAATATGTCAATAGCAGCCATGGATTAAGTATTTATACCATGTAAATTAGCAAATTTTACAAATCAAAGTTGCCCCTACCCCAAGAACCAGATAGTAAACATTTACCAACACATGACTGGTTACATGCATTGGGAAGCATAAAAGAAAGCCAATCACATTCGTATTATACAACTGTTTATAAATCACATATGATAATCACATATGATAATGAAATGCAGCTTTTAAAAAAAGTATTCTCAGTACCTTCCCAAGGTCACTTTATAAGATTAAATTAAATTATATTTTTATTGTCTAAGGCTCCCCTTGCCCCAACTGCTATGCAATATGCAATGCAAATGACAACATTATAAAGCTTTATTTCCAGATTTGTCTTTTCAGAAATTATCTAATGTGATTACTCCAGAATTTTGTGGTTTCAATCTATGTTTATCTATAATTTTTATTTATGCCACTCAACTATCTGTCAAGTATATCAACCTGGGATAGAACATTGACCTTTATTGCTAAAATTAAGATAAAATATATATATATTATATATAATATAATAATTATTATAATACAATATATTACATTATAATAATCATTATATTATAATCATTGTATTATTATATATAATTATTATATTATATTACTATTATATTATTGCTATTCTATTATTATATTACATATAATATAATATATAATATAAGATTATATATATAATCTTCTAAAGCTGTAAAATTCAAACTTGGCAGGTCTTTAGATCTTAGTGAATAAGGAAAATCAAGCCAACTCTTGGTAAAACAGTTAGTAATTCTTAAGCAACAATCTTGAAATGACATGTAAAAGTTTTTCTCTAAGTTTTAAGGTCAGGTGAGAAGATAAGGCTACTGCCATTGAGTCATATATTATATTAATATTCTGTAACTCAAAGCATAGAAAGCCAGCTATGCAGCTCACTTGGGCTCAGGTCAGATAAAAATGCAACAAATGGATGATTTTAAAAACTTAAAATTTCACTGCTTTACTTGCATTCATTCTTCATAAACTCAGAGCACAGTATTGAAATAAAGTAACCAAGATTTAGTCCAACAGAAGTGCACCAATTCTGAGAATTATCAACTTTAGAAATTCACTGGAAAATAGATTACCCCTAGAGTACATAAAAAATTGTGTCTTTCTGCTCATGATTTCAAAAGTTTTTTCCTACATGAAGAACTTTAAAGAACAACTTTTAAAAGCACAATATATTTAAATAGCCACCCTACAAAGCAGTCCTGATACTGTATGGAAAGGTCACCTTAACAAACACTAGCATTAAAAGATAAATCCCTTTGAGACATGTTGGCATGCACTACCTCATTCCGCTGGTACATCTGGTCAACAAGGAACTATCCAGGTCTTTATAAAAACTACATACACGTAGGAGTAACCCAGTCTACCAGAGAAGGCAATAGCAACCCACTCCAGTACTCTTGCCTGGAAAATCCCATGAATGGAGAAGCCTGGCAGGTTGCAGTCCATGAAGTCGCAAAGAGTTGGACACGACTGAGCGATTTTATTTTCACTTTTCACTTTCATGCATTGGAGAAGGAAATGGCAACCCACTCCAGTGTTCTTGCCTGGNCTGATAAAATTTCAGAACTTTTGCAAATATGTCAATAGCAGCCATGGATTAAGTATTTATACCATGTAAATTAGCAAATTTTACAAATCAAAGTTGCCCCTACCCCAAGAACCAGATAGTAAACATTTACCAACACATGACTGGTTACATGCATTGGGAAGCATAAAAGAAAGCCAATCACATTCGTATTATACAACTGTTTATAAATCACATATGATAATCACATATGATAATGAAATGCAGCTTTTAAAAAAAGTATTCTCAGTACCTTCCCAAGGTCACTTTATAAGATTAAATTAAATTATATTTTTATTGTCTAAGGCTCCCCTTGCCCCAACTGCTATGCAATATGCAATGCAAATGACAACATTATAAAGCTTTATTTCCAGATTTGTCTTTTCAGAAATTATCTAATGTGATTACTCCAGAATTTTGTGGTTTCAATCTATGTTTATCTATAATTTTTATTTATGCCACTCAACTATCTGTCAAGTATATCAACCTGGGATAGAACATTGACCTTTATTGCTAAAATTAAGATAAAATATATATATATTATATATAATATAATAATTATTATAATNCCTCTCACCCTCAATCTTTCTTAGAATCAGGGTCTTTTCCAATGAGTGAACTCTTCACATCAGATGGCCAAAGTATCATAGCTTCAGCTTCAGTATCAATCCTTCCAATGACTATTCAGAGTTGACTTCCCTTAATATTGATTGGTTTGATCTCCTTGCTGTCCAAGAGATTATCAAGAGTCTTCTCCAGCACCACAGTTCAAAAGCATCCATTCTTTGCTGCTCAGCTTTCTTCACAGTTCAACTCTCACTTCCATACACAACTACTGGAAAAATTATAGCTTTGACTATATGGACCTTTGTCTGCAAAATAACATCTTTGCTTTTAAATATGCTCTCTAGGTTTGTCATAGATTTTCTTACAAGGAGCTAGATTTTCTTTAAATTTCATGGCTGCAGTCACTGTCTGCAGTGATTTTATGCATGCATGCATGTGTGCTAAGTTGCTTCAGTCATGTCTGACTCTGTGTGATGCTATAGACTGTAGCCTGCCAGTCTCATCTGTCCATGAGATTTACCAGGCAAGAATCCTGGAGTTGGTTGCCAAGCCCTACTCCAGGTGATCTTCCCAACCCAGGGATTGAACCCACATCTTTTAAATCCCCTACCTTGGCAGGTGAGTTCTTTACCACTAGAACCACCCAGGAAGCCCTAGTGATTTTGAAGCCCAGTATAATAAAATCCGTCACTATTTCCACTTTTCCCCATCTATTTGCCATGAAGTGATGGGACCAGATGTCATGATCTTAGTTTTTTGAATGTTGAGTCTTAAACCAGCTTTTTAACTCTATTTAACCTTCATCAATAGGCTATTTAGTTCCTGGGGCTCGACAGAACTGGGCTAGGCAGGACATTTATTGTATCCTGTGGATTATTAACGGGAATGTTACCAGTGTTACAGGGAATGCTACAAGAGTGTTTCAGATCCATTAAACCTCCTTCACTCTCCTCCTAGACAAGGGAAATGCTCTTACTGTATCTCTAAGACCCTAAGGTCCTCAGAAGAAAGGCCATGTGAAGACACAGCTAGGAGTCTACCATTGACAAGTTGAGAAGAGATCTTTCAACAAAACCAATCCCACTGGCACCTTGATCGTGACTCTAGCCTCCAGAACTATATCAAGCTCTGAACCTTTGAAGTGGGAACACTGACTCCAAGACTCTAGATTATTGGAGAGCTAACTTTCAGTTTGGTTCAGTTCAGTTCAGTCGCTCAGTCGTGTCCGACTCTTTGCAACCCCATGAATTGCAGCATGCCAGGCCCCCCTGTCCATCACCAACTCCTGGAGTTTACCCAAATCCAAGTCCATTGAGTCGTTGATGCCATCCAGCCATCTCATCCTCTGCTGTCCCCTTCTCCTCCTGCCCACAATTCCTCCCAGCATCAGGGTCTTTTCCAATGAGTCAGCTCTTTGCATGAGGTGGCCAAAGTATTGGGAGTTTCAGCTTCAGCATCTGTCCTTCCAATGAACACCCAGGACTGATCTCCTTTAGGATGGACTGGTTGGAGAACTAACTCTGCTGCTGATGCTGCTGCTGCTGCTGCTGCTAAGTCACTTCATTCATGTCTGACTCTGTGTGACCCCATAGATGGCAGCCCATCAGGCTCCCCCATCCCTGAGATTCTCCAGGCAAGAACACTGGAGTGGGTTGCCATTTCCTTTTCCAATGCATGAAAGTGAAAAGTGAAAGTGAAATCACTCAGTTGTGTCTGACTCTTAGTGACCCCATGGACTGCAGCCTACCAGGCTCCTCCATCCATGGGATTTTCCAGGCAGGAGTACTGGATTGGGGTGCCATTGCCTTCTCCAGAACTAACCCTAGGGAGTATCAAATAGTGAGAACTCACACAAAGGAAACCAGTTGAATACAAGACCTAGCATCACCCAACTACCAGTAGCAACCTGTGCAGGATGCCTCATCTAAACAACAAACAAAACAAAAATATAAATCCAATTATCTCACTCAGCCTTGCCCATCAGAGGAAAAACAAACATATAAAAACTCTGCACAAATCTCACCCTATAGGATGCTTACACAAACCACTGGGCTAATCTTAGGAAGGCAGAAACCAAAAGGAAGAAAGAATTCAACCTTGAAGCCTGGGAAAAGGAGACCTCCAAAACATAAGTTTAAAAAAAAATTATGAAAAGGCAGAGAAATACTGCACAAATGAAGGAACAAACTAGAAACAAAGAAGTCCAAATAAATGAAGAGGAAATAGGCACACTACCTGAAAAAGAATTCAGGATAAAGATAGCAAAGATGATCAAAAACTCTGAAAACAAAATGGAGAAAAATCAAGATGAATTAATAAAGAACTAGAATAATTAAAGAATAAACATACAGGAAAAAAACAACACAATCAAAATCAAAAATAATCTAGAAGGAATCAATAACAGAATATCTGAAGCAGAAGAATGAATCAGTGAGCTGGAAAATAAAATGTTGGAAATAACTTCNGGATAAAGATAGCAAAGATGATCAAAAACTCTGAAAACAAAATGGAGAAAATTCAAGATGAATTAATAAAGACCTAGAATAATTAAAGAATAAACATACAGGAAAAAACAACACAATTACTGAAATCAAAAATAATCTAGAAGGAATCAATAGCAGAATATCTGAAGCAGAAGAATGAATCAGTGAGCTGGAAAATAAAATGGTGGAAATAACTTCTGAAGAGCAGAACAAAGAAAAAACAATAACAAGAACTCAGGATAGTTTCAGAGGCCTCTGGGACAATATCAAATGCACCAACATTCGAATTATAGAGTTCCCAGAAGAAGAAGAGAAAAAGAAAGGATGTGAGAAAAGTTTAAAGAGGTTATGGTTGAAAATTCCCCAACATGGAAAAGGAAATAGTCAATAAAGTCCAAGAGGCACAGAGTTCCGTACAGGTTAAACCCAAGGAGAAACATGCCAAGACATACAAATCAAACTAACAAAGACTAAACACAAAGAAAGAATATTAAAAATCAAAAAAGGAAAAGGAACAAATAACATACAATGGAAACACCATATGCTTAACAGCTGACCTTTCAGTAGAAACTCTACAAGCCAGAGGGAATGGCAGGATATATTTAAAGTACTGAAAGGCAAAAATCTACAAACAAGATTACCGTACCCAGCAAGGATCCCATTCAGAATTGATGGAGAAATAAAAAACTTTTCACACAAACAAAAGTTAAGAGAATTCAGTACCACCAAACATCACTGACTCAATGGACATGAGTCTGAGTGAACTCCGGGAGTTAGTGATGGACAGGGAGGCCTGGCGTGCTGTGATTCATGGGGTCGCAAAAAGTCAAGACACGACTGAGCGACTGAACTGAACTGAACTGAAACCAACTTTACAACAAACATTAAAGGACTTATACAGTCAAGAAATACAACAGAAGAAAAAAGATCTACAAAATCAACCACAAACAATTAACAAAATGACAGTAGGAACATATATAAAAATAATTACCTTAAATGTAAATGGATTAAATGCTCCAAGCAAAAGACACAGACTGACTGAATGGATCCAAAAACAAGACCCATATATATGCTGTCTACAAGAAACCCACTTCAGACCTCAAGACACTTATAGNAATGACAGTAGGAACAAATATAAAAATAATTACCTTAAATGTAAATGGATTAAATGCTCCAAGCAAAAGACACAGACTGACTGAATGGATCCAAAAACAAGACCCATATATATGCTGTCTACAAGAAACCCACTTCAGACCTCAAGACACTTATAGGCTGAAAATGAGAGGATGGAAAAATATATTCCATGCAAATGGGAAGCAAAAGAAAGCTGGACTAGCAATCCTCTTATCAGACAAAATAGACCTTAAAATAAAGAAGGTTACAAGAGATAAAGAAGGACACTACATAATGATCAGGGATCAGTCCAAGAAGAAGACATAACAATCTATGCACCCAACACAGGAGCACCTTAATACATAAGACAAACACTAACAGACATGAAAAGAGAAATTAACAGTAACACAATAATAGTAGGAGACTTTAACACACCAATGGACAGATAATCAAAATAGAAGATTAATAAGGAAACACAAGTCTTAAATGATACATTAGATGAGATGGATCTCAATATCTTCAGGACATTCCATCCAAATGCAGAGTAATACAACTCCTTCTCAAGTGCACATGAAACATTCTCCAGGATAGACCACATCTTGGCTCACAAATCAAACCACAGTTAATTTAAGAAAACTGAAATCATATCAAGCATCTTCTCCGACCTCAATGCTATGAGACTAGGTAGTAATTTCAAGAAAAGAAAAAAACTCTAAGAAAAACAAACACATAGAGATTTTAAAAAATATGTTTCTAAATAACCAACAGGTTACTGAAGAAATCAAAATGGGAATCAAAAAATTTCTAGAAACAAATGATAATGAAAACACAACAACTCAAAACCTATGGGATGCAGCAAAAGCAGTTCTAAGAGGGAAGTTTTATAGCAATACAATCCTACCTCAAGAAACAAGAAAAACATCAAATAGATAACCTAACTTTATACCTAAAACAACTGGAAAAAAGAAGAAAAAAAAAAGTAGAAGTAAAGAAATCATAAAGATCTGAGCAGAAATAAATGAAAAATGAAAGAAACAATAATAAAGATTAATAAAATTAAAAGCTAGTTCTTTCTTTTCTAAAGAAAATTGACAAACCTTTAGCCAGACTCATCCAGACAAAAAGAGAGAAGAATCAAATCAACAAAACTAGAAATGAAAAAGGAGATGTCACAACAGATAATGCAAAAATACAAAGGATTATAAGAGACTGTTATGAACAATTATATGGAAATAAAATGATAACCTGGAACAAATGGACAGATTCTTAGAAAAGCTCAATCTTCCAAGACTGAACCAGGAAGAAGTAGAAATTATGACCAACCCAATTACAAGCACTGAAGTTGACGCTGTGATCAAAAATCTCTCAAAAAACAAAAGCCCAGGACTAGACGGCTTCACAGGAAAATTCTATCAAACTGTTAGAGAGGAGCTAATGCCTATCCTTCTAAAATGCTTTCAAAGAACTGCAGAGGAAGGAACACTTTCAAACTCATTCTATGAGGCCACCAACACCCTGATACCAAAGCCAGACAAAGACAACACAAAACAAGAAAACTACAAGCCAATATCACTGATGAACATAGATGCAAAAATCCTCAACAAAATTTTAGCAAACAGAATTCAGCAACACATCAAGAAGCATGATCACACCATGATCAAGTTGGATTTATTCCAGGAATGCAAGAATTCTTCAATGCATGCAAATCAATCAATGTGATACACCATATTAACAAACTGAAACATAAAAACCATATGATAATCTCAGTAGATGCAGAAAAAGCCTTTGACAAAATTCAGCACCCATTTATGATTAAAACTCTTCAAATAATGGGCATAGAAAAAACCTACCTCAACATATTAAAGACCGTAGATGATAAGCCTACAGTACACATTATTCTCAATGGTGAAAAAAAGCATTTCCCATAAGATCAGGAAGAAAACAAGGGTGTCCACTTTCACCACTATAATTCAATGTAGTTTTGGACAATGTAGTTAGCTACAGCAATCAGAGAAGAAAAAGAAATAAAAGGAATCCAGATCAGAAAAGAAAGTTAAAGGTTTCACTGTTTGTAGATGACAGGATACTGTACATAGGAAACCCTAGTGATAGTACCAGAAAAACACTAGAGCTAATCAGTGAGTTTAGCAAAATTGCAAGATACAAAATCAATACACAGAAATCACTTGCATCTCAATATACTAACAATGAAAAATCAGAAACAGAAATTAAGGTATCAATCCCATTCACCATTGCAACAAAAATAATTAAATATCTAGGAATAAATTTACCTACGAAGATACTCAAATTGAAGAAAGTAGGGAAAACTGCTAGACCACTCAGGTATGACCTAAATCAAATCCTTTATGATTATACAGTGTAAGTGAGAAATAGATTTAAGGGCCTAGATCTGAAAGATAGAGTGCCTGATGAACTATAGAATGTCGTTTGTGACATTGTCCAGGAGACAGGGAACAAGACCATTCCCATGGAAAAGAAATGCAAAAAAGCAAAATGGCTGTCTGGGGAGGCCTTACAAATAGCTGTGAAAAGAAGAGAGGTGAAAAGCAAAGGAGAAAAGGAAAGATATAAGCATCTGAATGCAGAGTTCCAAAGAATAGCAAGAAGAGATAAGAAAGCCTTNGTCGCGAAGAGTCAGACATGACTGAGCGAATGAACTGAACTGAACTGAAGAAGATAAAAGAACTGTACACATAAAATTATAAGACACTAATGAAACAAGTCAGAAATGACATAAACAAATAGAGAGATATTCCATATTCCTGGGTAGGAAGAATCAATATTGTGTAAATGACTATAATATAATACCAAACACAATCTCCAGATTCAATGTTACCCCTATCAAATTGCCAATGGCATTTTTCAAAGAACTGGAACAAAAAATTGCACAATTCATATGGAAACACAAAAGACTCCAAATAGTCAAAGCAATTTTAAAAAAGAAGAATGGAGCTGGAATAATCAACCTTCCTGACTTCAGATCACACTACAAAGCTACAGTCATCAAGAGACTATGGTATTGGCACAAAAACAGAAATATAGACCCATGGAACAATATAGAAAACCAAGAAATAATCCCATGCACCTAGAATTATCTTATTTTTGATAAAGGAGGCAAGAATATTACAATGGGGCAAAGACAGTCTCGTCAATAAATGACACTGGGAAAACTGGAGAGCTACCCATTAAAGAATGAAATTAGAACATTTCCTAATACCTTACACAAAGATAAGCTCAAAATGGATTAAAGACATAACTGTAAGACCAAAAACTATAAAACTCTTAGAGGAAAACATAGGCAGAACACTCGATGACATAAATCAAAGCAGGATCTTCTATGACCCACTATGTAGAGTAATGGAAATAAAAACAAAAGTAAACAAATGGGACCAGATTAAACATAAAAGCTTTTGCAAAGCAAAGGAAACACTAATCAAGGTGAAAAGACAATGCTCAGAATGGGAGAAAATAATAGCTGGCAAAGGATTAATTTCCAAAATATACAAGCAGCTCATATAACTCAATGCCAGAAAAGCAAACAACCCAATCAAAAAGTGGGGAAAAGATCTAAACATTTCTGTAAAGAATACAGACAGATGGCTATCAAACACATGAAAAGATGCTCAACATTGCTCAATATTAGAGAGAATTGTAAATCAAAACTACATGAGATATCATCTCGCACCAGTCAGAATGGCCATCATCAAAAATCTACAAACAAAAAATGCTGGAGAGGGGGTGGAGAATAGGAAACACTCTTGCACTGTTGGTGGGAATGTAAATTGATACAGCCACTATGGAAGGCGATATGAAGATTCCTTAAAAACTAGGAATAAAATCACCATATAATCAGCAATTCCACTCCGAGGTATATAACCTGAGAANACTCAATGCCAGAAAAGCAAACAACCCAATCAAAAAATGGGGAAAAGATCTAAACATTTCTGTAAAGAATACAGACAGATGGCTATCAAACACATGGAAAGATGCTCAACATTGCTCAGTATTAGAGAGAACTGTAAATCAAAACTACATGAGATATCATCTCGCACCAGTCAGAATGGCCATCATCAAAAATCTACAAACTATGGAAGGCGATATGAAGATTCCTTAAAAAACTAGGAATAAAATCACCATATAATCAGCAATTCCACTCCGAGGTATATAACCTGAGAAAACCAAAATTGACAAAGACACACGTATCAGTTTGTTCATTGCAGCACTATTCACAATTGCTAGGACAAGGAAACAATATAGATGTTCATCAACAGATGAATGGATAAATAAGTAGTGGTACATATACACAATGTAATATTACTCAGCCATAAAAAGGAATGCATTTGAGTCAGTTCTTATGAGGTGGATGAACCTAGAACCTATTATACAGAGTGAAGTGAGTCAGAAAAAGAAAGATAAATATCGTATTCTAATGCATATATATGGAATCTAGAAAAATAGTACTGAAGAATTTACTTATAGGGCAACATCGGAGAAGGCAATGGCACCCCACTCCAGTACTCTTGCCTGGAAAATCCCATGGATGGAGGAGCCTGGTAGGCTGCAGTCCATGGGATCGCTAAGAGTCAGACACGACTGAGTGACTTCACTTTCACTTTTCACTTTCATGCACTGGAGAAGGAAATGGCAACCCACTTCAGTGATCTTGCCTGGAGAATCCCAGGGATGGGGGAGCCTGATGGGCTGCCATCTATGGGGTCACACAGAGTCAGACACGACTGAAATGACTTAGCAGCAGCAGAAGCAGCAGTAGAGAGACATAGAGAATAAACTTATGGACATGGGGAGAAGGGAGGAGAGGAGGAGATGTATGGAAAAAGTAACATGGAAACTTACATTATCATATACAAAATAGATAGCCAATGGGAATTTGCTGTATGGTTCAGGAAACTCAAACAGGGACTCTATATCAACCTAGCATGTTGGGGTAAGGAGGGAGATGGGAGGGAAATTTAAAAAGGAGTGGATATATGTATTCCTATAGCTGATTCATGTTGAGGTTTGACAGAAAACAACAAAATTCTGTAAAGCAATTATCCTCCAATCAAAAACAAAATTATTAAAATAAAAAGAGGCTCTTTAGTTCTTCTGTGATTTCTGCCATTAAAGCGGTATCACCTGTATATTCAAGGTTGTTGATGTTTCTCCTGGAAATCTTGATTCCAGCTTGCACTTCACCCAGCCTGGCATTTTGCATGATATACTCTGAACAGAAGCTAAACAAGCAAGGTGACAATATATGGCCTGATGTACTCCTTTCCCAATTCGGAACCAGTCCTTTGTTCCATGCCCAGTTTTAACTGTTGCTCCTTGTCCTGCATATAGGTGTCCCAGGAGACAGGTAAGGTGGTCTGGTATTCCCATCTCTTTATGAATTTACCAGTTTGTTGTAATCCACACACAGTCNTAACAATATATGGCCTGATGTACTTCTTTCCCAATTCGGAACCAGTCCTTTGTTCCATGCCCAGTTTTAACTGTTGCTCCTTGTCCTGCATATAGGTGTCCCAGGAGACAGGTAAGGTGGTCTGGTATTCCCATCTCTTTAAGAATTTACCAGTTTGTTGTAATCCACACACAGTCAAAGGTTTTAGCACAGTTAATGAAGCAGGAGTAGATGGTTTTTTGGAATTCCCTTACTTTTTCTATTATCAAGAGGAGGTTGGTAATTTCATCTCTGGTTCCTCTCCCTTTCTAATTCCAATTTGTACATCTGGAATTTCTCAGTTCATGCACTGCTGAAACCTAGCATAAAGGATTTTGAGCATAATCTTGCTTGGTTTTATATTCCCAATCTGATAATTCCAACATCCCTACCATGTCTGGTTTTGATGCTTGCTATCTCAAATTATGTTGCTTTGCCTTTGAGTATGCCTTGCAGGTGTTTGTTTGTTTGTTTGTTTGTTTTTCTTGCAGCTGGACATGATGTACTGGGTTAAAGGAACTATGATAAATAGGCCTTTAGAAATGTGGTAGTAAGCAGTGGCAGGAGGGCAATCATTCAACAGTCCCATAGTTAGGTCTCAGTCTTTTAGGGGTACAAGTCTTTAGAACTTGTACTCTTAGACTGTGAACTTCACAAATGCTTCTCAATTCCCCCTCCATCTACCCATAAGGTGGGGCAGGATTGCTGAAGTGGGCTAAAATTAGA
The DNA here is from genome assembly GCA_006410735.1 of Raphicerus campestris. Classification (NCBI taxonomy): domain Eukaryota; kingdom Metazoa; phylum Chordata; class Mammalia; order Artiodactyla; family Bovidae; genus Raphicerus; species Raphicerus campestris. The sequence continues at coordinate 178,148 of SJYW01017878.1, read as the reverse complement.
TATTTCTCTTCTCTCATATGGAATCTAGGGCTGCCTGAAATGGAATAAAATCCCCCCTGCAAAGTTAGGCTCTGATAAAAACCCCAGCAAAGTAGGCTCCAAGTATTTAGTCTCTCCTGAAGGCAGGCCTTCTTAAGAATAGAGTGCTATGGTATGTTTCATAATGGTTCCTTTCTGTCTTTACCCTCTGGAAGCATAAGGAGAATTCTCTCCATTTATGGAAAACCTGATCAAGCTCCTGGAGATAATTCTCCTTATAGAATAGAGGCCTCCTGTGACCGGGTCATCTAGAGTATTTAAATCTTGGAGTTGTCCACTGAGTACCCAGCAAACACAATTCAGGCTTTCCTACCCTGACGCTGGTTCCCACAGAGTTTCCACTTATAAGTCTATGCTCCAGGAAGCTGTAGCTCTTTGTATCTGCCTATCTGTCTCTTGGGTCTTGGGCACAGGATTTACTCTTTGTCATTCCCTGTCTTACAGATACAAGAAGAGTTGCTGATTTTTGTCTGCTCGATTTTTTACTTCTTGTTAGGATGAAGTGGTGACTTTAAGCTTTTTGTAAGCAGAATAGGAAACCAGTGGAACAAACTAATTTAGAGGTCTTTAGAGACAAAGGGAAAACATATAACTTGACATAGACTTACTCTTCAGGTATGATTTGCCTTTTAGGGGAAAAAAAATCTACCTGGCCTTTGCCAAGATAGAATCAGATGGAATTGGAAAGGGAAGGAGAAAGGATAGCATCAGAAATGAAATAATAATGACAGATATAATATTATATACCTATATTATTATATTTAATCCTTACAATAATCTGATGAAACAGGCATTTTATCTCCATTTAATAGATGAGAAAACTGAGGCTTAATAGCTTGAGCAAGATCACAAGGATAATAAGAATAGCAGCAAAAATGGGGCTCTTTACCACTCTGTAATACTATGTTGCCAAAGTTTGCAAAAGAGTGAACAAGGAACTACATAAAAAGAATTATTATGGTGAGATTTTTTAGTAAATTCCTCAGCTTGTTATTTTCCTTATCCTGTCTGTTTCTCTGTAATAATTAGCAGCAAAGGACATTAGAAACCGGTTATAATAAGACATATTTGTTTTGAAGTTTAGATACTACTCAAGAACCAATTTATAGAACGTTCTCCCAAGGTGAAAAGTAGATGATGCTCTAAATTAACAGGGTAAAAAAAAAAAATAGGCTCACTCCTAAGGAAATATAAAAAGCAGTCAGAAGAATATGGGACATTCATGTGGTCCAGGATAGGGAACCTTAGCCCAGGAGTTAAAAGTCCTATGAAAGTTCCCCAAAATAAACAGTCCTCTATACTGTTTCAGCATCTCAATCTACAGTTGGACTATCAATTCATTTCTTAGGTCTGTGCATTTATCCATTCCTCCAAGTCGTTCATTATCTGTGTTATAGTCCTGACTAATGTGTTTGTGAGCAAGCATTCTTGTAACATACAGTTCCTTTCAGCCTTGAAGCCCTTCTTTATAAAATTACCCCTCTCCCAAGTCTGTTATGGGTTCACAACTGAGATGCAAACACGGACAAACAGGGAGTGACTCAGAAAGATAGCCACTGAACAAAGAACTTTAATGTTCATAGTCTTTGGGTTCAGTTCAGTTCAGTTCAGTCGCTCAGTCGTGTCCGACTCTTTGCGACCCCATGAATTGCAGCACCCCAGGCCTCCCTGTCCATCACCAACTCCGGAGTTCACTCAGACTCATGTCCATCGAGTCCGTGATGCCATCCAGCCATCTCATCCTCTGTTGTCCCCTTCTCCTCCTGCCCCCAATCCCTCCCAGCATCAGAATCTTTTCCAATGAGTCAACTCTTTGCATGAGGTGGGCAATGTACTGGAGTTTCAGCTTTAGCGTCATTCCCATCTCCTTCAGAATGGACTGGTTGGATCTCCTTGCAGTCCGAGGGACTCTCAAGAGTCTTCTCCAGCACCATAGTTCAAAAGCATCAGTTCTTCAGGGCTCAGCCTTCTTCACAATCCAATTCTCACATCCATACATGACCATAGGAAAAACCATAGCCTTGACTAAACGGACCTTAGTCGGCAAAACATTGTCTCTGCTTTTGAATATGCTATCTAGGTGGGTCATAACTTTTCTTCCAAGGAGTAAGTGTCTTTTAATTTCATGGCTGCAATCACCATCTGTAGTGATTTTGGAGCCTCAAAAAATAAAGTCTGACACTGTTTCCACTGTTTGCCCATCTATTTCCCATGAAGTGATGGAGTTAGATAGCTCTAATTAGGCATATCTCCCACTTCCTCGTCGCTTTGCCATTACAACCTATTGAAAGACAGGTAGAAATGAGGGAATGAGGGATAAAAAAATAAGATAAATTATGAAAAGTTACCAAATACCTTCCATATTTCAGATGCTGTGTTTTGACAAGTCTGTGGGCTTTAAGTTCATTTAATAGTCACAAAGGACCCCAGACTTCCCTGTTGTAGTTTATTTTCCTTTGTCTTCAGAATTGAATATCCATTGCATAAAAAGTATATTTTGGTTAGCTTCTGATCAAGATAATATAATAAATTTATGCTTTGATATTCCCCTCTGCTTTAATTACACAATGGGCAAAGTAGAAAAGCAGAAAAATTAAAGACATAATTGATCAGGTAAAATGTAAGCAGCTCTGTGGTCAAGACATACAACAGAAACACTGTGTGAGACAGGATCTGAAAGCTGGAGAGTTTTAGAATTCAAAAACAAGCAGTTTGCCCAAAGTTCTACTCCTATCATTGGTACAGATCAACACTCGTGAAGACAGAGACTAAACCCTCCACTATTCACTGGCAAAAAATAGGGGAATTTGAGTGTTCCCAAATACGTGTACTGTGAACTTCCAGAAGTACAAGCTGGTTTTAGAAAAGGCAGAGGAACCAGAGATCAAATTGCCAATATCTGCTGGGTCATCGAAAAAGCAACAGAGTTCCAGAAAAATATCTATTTGTGTTCTATTGACTATGCCAAAGCCTTTGACTGTGTGGATCACAATCAACTGTCAAAAATTCTGAAAGAGATGGGAATACCAGACCACCTGACCTGCCTCTTGAGAAACCTATATGCAGGTCAGGAAGCAACAGTTAGAACTGGACATGGAACAACAGACTGGTTCCAAATAGGAAAAGGAGTACGTCAAGGCTGTGTATTGTCATCCTGTTTATTTAACTTATATGCAGAGTACATCATGAGAAATGCTGGGCTGGAAGAAGCACAAGCTGAAATCAAGACTGCTGGGAGGAATCTCAATAACCTCAGATATGCAGAAGATACCACCCTTATGGCAGAAAGTGAAGAGGAACTAAAAAGCCTCTTGATGAAAGTGAAAGAGGAGAGTGAAAAAGTTGGCTTAAAGCTCAACATTCAGAAAACAAAGATCATGGCATCTTGTCCCATCACTTCATGGAAAATAGACGGGGAAACAGAGGAAACAGTGTCAGATTTTATTTTTTGAGCTTCCAAAATCACTGCAGATGGTGACTGCAGCCATGAAATTAAAAGACACTTAATCCTTGGCAGGAAAGTTATGACCAACCTAGATAGCAGAGACATTACTTTGCCAACAAACGTCTGTCTAGTCAAGGGTATGGTTTTTCCAGTGGTCACATATGGATGTAAGAGTTGGACTGTGAAGAAAGCTGAGCGCCAAAGAACTGATGCTTTTGATCTGTGGTTTTGAAGACTCTTGAGAGTCCCTTGGACTGCAAGGAGATCCAACCAGTCCATTCTGAAGGAGATCAGCCCTGTGTGTTCTTTGGAATGAATGAAGCTAAAACTGAAACTCCAGTACTTAGGCCACCTCATGCGAAGAGTTGACTCATTGGAAAAGACTCTGATGCTGAGAGGGATTGGGGGCAGGAGGAGAAGGGGACGACAGAGGATGAGATGGCTGGATGGCATCACCAACTCAATAGAGGTGAGTTTGAGTGAACTCCAGGAGATGGTGATGGACAGGGAGGCCTGGCGTGCTCGATTGATGGGGTTGCAAAGAGTCGGACATGACTGAGCTACTAAATTGAACTGAAAGAGTACTGAAGACATATATCTGATGCCTTGCCACATGAACAGGTGCAAAAGGGGGGAAAAGCTGCTTTGGCCATGTNACAGGGAGGCCTGGCGTGCTCGATTGATAAGGTTGCAAAGAGTCAGACATGACTGAGCTACTAAATTGAACTGAAAGAGTACTGAAGACATATATCTGATGCCTTGCCACATGAACAGGTGCAAAAGGGGGGAAAAGCTGCTTTGGCCATGTCTAAGACTGTGTAACAAGTGTCATCAGTCTGCACAATAGAAAAAGTTACAGTCACAATGTCTAAAACACTCAGGGCCCTGGGAGATACAATTGAATTCTGTTGGTAATAATCCACTGTAAGCCTCTAGCTTCTGTTGGCTTGTTTAAGTGGCCATATTAAGATAAACATTTCTTAATGTTGCTTTACCTTTAAGTTCTTAATTAACAGAGATGTTAATTAAATAGTGGTTTCCCTTTGTTCTCATGGGACTCCATATCATTTCTTTGGGACTAACATCAAGGGAGAGGAAGAAAGTTTAGAAAATGACTTAAGTACCAGAATGCCAGCATCTTTGTGATAATTCCCTGAGCCCAAATTTCCACAGGCAATTAAAGAGAAGCAGATGACACATGTACATACAGTGGATTGTATTACAGAAGAGGAATCTGAGTTTAGGGAACCCGAATTGTTATAATATGTAGTAAACATGCCTGCTCTTCACTCTAGATGAAGACATATTATACTGGAAAGTAAGAAAATCTGTCCTTTGCAGCAGAGGGAAATGCTGTCTCCAATATCCAATCATGAACTTGATAAGCATCCTTTTACGTCCTAAATAAACAGCAGTCAGTGCCTCATGAAGGATGTTCAAAAACATAAAGGATCCATGGATAATTGTCTTCCAACAAATATGTAAAAAGATTATCAATATCATTAGTAAACTGTATGATATAATATACCCATTGTTGAGGATTTCTCAAGCAAGCATACTGGAATGGGTTGCCACTTCCTTTTTTGGGTGTCTTCCCAACCCAAGGATCAAGCCTGCATCTCCTGCTTGACAGATCAGGTGGATTCTTTACCACTGAACCATCTGGGAAGCCCAGTTACATTGGGTGAAAAAATTAAAGTCTCAAAACAGAAAGCGTTGACTGAAGTATGTTGTTGTTGCTTAGTTGCTAAGACATATCTGACTCTTTTGTGACCCCATGGACTGTAGCCCACCAGGCTCCTCTGTCCATGGGATTTCCCAGATAAGAATATTGGAATGGGTTGCCATGCCCTCTTCCAGGGGATCTTCCCGACTCAGGAATCGAACCCACATGTCTTACATCTCCTGCATTAACAGGCAGGTTCTTTACCACTAGCACCACCTGGGAAGCCTGTGTTAATATCTATATCTAACCATTTAACTAACATTTTTAAGCTTCAGTCTATATGTAAATCTAGGAAAATAGTAAATGTTACATTAAACATTTCACTGCTCCCCAGTCCATTCAGTTTAGTCTAGGAGACTGTGATCATCCTCTTTACTCTGCCTTTAATATCATTCCATTCTCCATGGCTTATCTGTTATTTTCCTTTGCAGCCTGTATCAAGGCCTATTTCCATAATGAGATTTTCCTAAATCTTATCACTACACTTTAAAAAGCTTTGTCTGAATAAAAACATATTACTATCAATGACCAATAATAATTTCAGTGTTATATTTTATGGCACTTGATAGTTTAAAATCATTTACAGATTATGTCACTCATATGACATTCAGGTGAAGATGAGCTACTGTGCAGAACTAATTTTATATCTGCTGACTCTAATATTTTGCATCTCCTCACACACTCAGCACTAAGATCTTTCAAAAGTTCACATTTAAAGGTATACCTCAGTATTGTTTTTTATAAGTATTTTCCTGGTAGAAGGCTTTTTTTAAGACTGAAAACCAAACGATGTTTTATTTGCAAACTTAAACCCATCAGTGATAATAAAAATGAAGCATCTTGTTAAGTCTTGCCCATGCAGCATGTTCAGTGGCCCTGTTCTGTCCAGGTACAACATAATCTGGTTGCCTAATAATGGGTAGATATGTAACAGTCCATAGAAAAACCCTGAGAGGGTAGGAAATGGTCAGTTACATCCTTATTTATACTACATAATTCTTCTGACATACAGAAATGAGCATTCTAACAGAAAATCCCTATGCCAGATGATGGAGGATCCAATATAGAAGGATCCAATTAGAAGGATTCTACACACAAGCCTCTCAATTGCCAAGGGAGACCCATTCTGGCTTAAATCTAAATTTCTCTAGACACAGTTTTCCCACAAGTTGGATTCACATGCTTAAAATCCACAATCTTGAGGAGTCCTAATGGCCAAGGATTAGAGACTATGCAGGACAGGGGAAGATGAGAAGAGCAGAACTGCTCTCTTCCTTTTTCACCACAGAAATCCTGTTACATATAAGCTTTGTTTTTAAGGCCTAAATGTTAAGACTACTTAATTTAATCAGTTCCATGTAGGAGAAGACATATATTAGAAATTTCAGCAAATGAAGAGAACTACAAATTTCTATTATCAAAAAAGACCTATTCAATAGCCATTTATTAATAATATTAATTCTTTATTCTGCTTTATGTTACTGTTTGTCTATCAGTGTGCATGATTCCTTATATTTCTGCTCTGCAATCCCATGGACTATACAGGAATTCTCCAGGCCAGAATACTGGAGTGGGTAGCCTTTCTCCAGGGAATCTTCCCAATCCAGGGATCAAACCCAGATCTCCCACATTGCAGATGGTTTCTTTACCCGCTGAGCCACAAGGGAAGCCCAAGAATACTGGAGTGGGTGGCCTATCCCTTTTCCAGAGGATCTTCCCAACCCAGGAATCAAACCAGGTCTCCTGCATTGCAGGCAGATTCTTTACCAATTGAACTATCTGGGAAGCCCCATATTCCTGCTTACTTTGCAAATTACTTATAGTAAATCATGTACTTTATATTTCTTCAAAATCTCTAATATAGCTACTTTTAAATTAGTTTAAAATATATGAATTTTTAAAAATCTTTATTTTCTCCATACAATTTTGGCTGTAGGAAGGATTAATAATTTTCAATGTCAAAAACCTGTTTCTGTTAACTTTTATAAATAAGATGGTGATTGGAAAAAAGAGAAAATAAGTGGATACCTGGTTGAATCCAAGTTCCAGTGAAAAGGATAAGGTAGCAAAAGACAAAAAACAAGAACAGATGGGAGGAATGAAATATAAAAAGAGCTGTTAGCCAACAAAAACTGACAATAAAAATGAACGCAGCCAGGTTAGATATAAATACAAATGGGACTAAGGTATACTGTGTAGGTAAATTCTTCATCTTGTAACAGGAAAAAATTGATACAGTTATATGCAACATACCATATGTAATTGGATTTCCCCAATAAATTAATAAATTTTTATAAACTATAGATCTCTGTTAAAAATAACAGAGATTATGATGGAGATAAAGACATTATATGTGTAAAAGGGATACATTACTTACAGGACTACTTAGAATGCAAACAGCGGGCAAAATCGGACTTTTGTGACATTCATGGATTAGACTCTAGGTAAAGAGAAGAAAATAAATTGGACTTCTGGCATTGACAAAAATTCTGGACTGATTTTATGTGTGTGTGTGTGTGTGTGTGTGAGAGAGAGAGAGAGAGAGATAGAGACAGAATCTTCAATTTTATTTTACTTTTTTCTTAGCCTTGGATAGCTGAACAGAATCATCCAGAAATTTTTTAAAAATCTAAAACTTTCTTCAGAATTATACAAAGTTGAATTAGATAAATATGCAATTTTACAGACCCTTCTATGGATTTTTAGTTTGTGACTTATGATTCTGCTTTCTCTGTAATGTAGGTTATGATGATATTTACAATTGAAAGATGCTTACTCCTTGGAAGAAAAGTTATGACCAACTTAGATAGTATATTCAAAAGCAGAGACATTACTTTGCCGACTAAGGTCCGTCTAGTCAAGACTATGGTTTTCCCGTGGTCATGTATAGATGTGAGAGTTGGACTGTGAAGAAGGCTGAGCGCTGAAGAATTGATGCTTTTGAACCGTGGTGTTGGAGAAGACTCTTGAGAGTCCCTTGGACTGCAAGGAGATCCAAGCAGTCCATTCTGAGGGAGATCAGCCCTGGGATTTCTTTTGAAGGAATGATGCTAAAGCTGAAACTCCAGTCCATTTGCCACCTCATGCGAAGAGTTGACTCATTGGAAAAAACTCTGATGCTGGGAGGGACTGGGGGCAGGAGGAGAAGAGGATGACAGAGGATGAGATGGCTGGATGGCATCACTGACTCAATGGACGTGAATCTGAGTGAACTCCGGGAGTTGGTGATGGATAGGGATGCCTGGCATGCTGCAATTCATGGGGTCGCAAAGAGTTGGACACAACTGAGCGACTGAACTGAACTGAACTATGGAAAAAGCAGATAGAAGTGGTAAATGATTAGAGTTCCGAGTTCTTAAAGAAGTTGTATTCACTTCCACCCTCACCTCATTTTGAGCCTCTGATATAGGCATAAGAATGATGAAAAACTATTAAATTAGCATGATGAAGAAAGTCACTTCTAAAAATTAAGGGACTTGAATTCTAATGTATGTCCACACTTATTTCTTGGGGTACAATAAAGTCCAAAAGCTCAGAAAAGAGTACTTCAATGAATGGGAACTCAAAACACCATAGAATAGACTCATATCCTTCTCAAGAAAGTTAATATTATCTACATTCAATGATAATAACCATGAGCATCTCTTATGCTCAGATTTTGAAAGGCTGTAAAGGTAAAGTTATTAAGACTGACTTTTCATCAAAGGAGGCCAATGATTTCAGTAGTACAAAACTATCCATGTTGTTGAAATTCCAGTCTCTACACTTGATTGCACTAAGGATGATGAATTGGAGAACAACAAGTGAAGAGACTGAATGTTTGGAGTTAATAAACAAATATGACTACTTGTGATAATTTATGTAGGAACATGGTCAAAGTTTAAATGAAAAGACGGGTTGAGACATATGGTAAAATAAATTCCTTCAATACAGGGCAATAATTTTGTTGCAGAATCTTGGGGGTTAGCAATTGTTTTTCTGACCAGAGGTATAAAATGATAAAAGCAATATATAGTACAAATTATGGGGATTCTTTTCAATTCACAGAATCCATAAGAACATAACCTGTTTCCATTAGGACTTTTGTATACATCAATCTTTGTCCCCAACGAATCAGAAATAACCAAAATTTTCCATATAGCATAATTAGTATAAACTGAGCCATCCCTGAAATTTGTCTATAAATGTTAAGTTTTCAAATAATTCATTTAGTGATATTATCAATTATGAGTTCCCAGATTACATAGACCAAAGATACTGTACTTAAAGCTATAGAAATTATTAACATTGCCTTTATGAGATTATTACAAAATATTCAAGGGTGTATTGACTAACACAAAGATTAAGGCTAAAGATAAATAAACAGATATAAATACATATGCTTATATAGAATTATTCCAATAAAAGAAGTCAATTATCTATTAATTTGTTTTTTATCTTTGCTTATCTAAATTTGGACAAAAATCAAGAGATTTTTGGTAAGGTTAAGAAATAATGATCATGAATATCTCTTTCTCTGAAAAAAAATTATTATATTTGTCATATAATGACATTTTCCCCTTAGCTTTGGAANACTATCTATTAATTTGTTTTTTATCTTTGCTTATCTAAATTTGGACAAAAATCAAGAGATTTTTGGTAAGGTTAAGAAATAATGATCATGAATATCTCTTTCTCTGAAAAAAAATTATTATATTTGTCATATAATGACATTTTCCCCTTAGCTTTGGAAGATTTTGTAACTAGTCTTTGGGAGAAAACTCTCAATTTTAAGAAAATTTCCTTTTTTCATTTAAAATTAAACACTAAGTCAACCAATCCAAGCACTATAGGAATGATGTGAGGTCCTTAGTTTTTGCCTATGCATGTGTGGTAAGAAATTCATCTTTGCTAAATCTCAAGTTTTGTTTCAGAAGATAACTGTCTGATTTGGGCATTGTTCCCAGAAGTTCCTTTGAGGAGAAACGACAGATTTCAAAACTGCAGAGTTCCAGTTGTATTTGGTTAAAATAATGATTTTAGAATGGAGGTTTTCTGTGTCTGTTTAAAGAACTGTTCTGTGTGTCTGAGTTCACATTCGAGAGATATCACATTATGCGAACTCCAGGCTGTATATAGTTACAGCTAATAATAAACACAAAGTGTTGAGTTGTAATATCAACTAAATGCATTCACACATCCTTATCTGAGTTTAGGACAGTACTTTCCTCACCAAAAATAATTAAAACCAGATAGCTAGGTAGCACAGCTGGATTTAGGACAAATATGTCCTGAAAAATATCTAATACTTCTACCCTGAAGCAGAAAGTAGTATCTCCTTAAAAATAAAATTATTTTATGGCAGCAGGATATACAATTATACCATAGTCTCTGTTGTAGTTGTTGTAGTATCCACTTTTAAAGGTGAATTAAGAGAAACAGAAGAAGAAAAAAAAAAACCACCCAGAAGAAAAACAAGGACAAAGTCTAGTAAGGCTGAAAGATGTAATCATCTTTCTACATGACACCAGGATTTTTCACAGCAAAGACAGTATTGAAATATCTGTCATGATAAATAATATTAGTTTAAATTCAGCACTTGACCCAATATTGTTTTAAATTGCATACAGAGTCAAGCACTTTGCAGTAAAAGTGGAAGTAGAATGTTAGGAACACCCTTCAGTTCAGTTCAGTTCAGTTCAGTTCAGTCATTCAGTTGTGTCCGACTCTTTATGACCCCATGAATCGCAACACACCAGGCCTCCCTGTCCATCACCAACTCCCAAAGTTCACTCAGACTGACATTCATCGAGTCAGTGATGCCATCTAGCCATCTCATCTTCTGTCGTCCCCTTCTCCTCCTGCCCCCAATCCTTCCCAGCATCAGAATCTTTTCCAATGAGTCAACTCTTTGCATGAGGTGGCCAAAGTACTGGAGTTTCAGATATAAAAGTCGCTTAGAATGTATTATGAAACTTCAAACTCTTTACAGGGTCTAAATAAAACAAAAATGGAAAAGTATTAGACTCATTTCTATACCCAATTAATCAAAACTTTGGTTAAAATTCTATTCTCCATTGCCAAGAGAAAAATGTTGAGGATAAAATAAGTGTATAAGTCATGTTTTAATAAGCCACTAGCTTCTGGAAGACAGTTTTTTGTTTGTTTGTTTTTAAAGGCAGCTCTGAAGAAGAAAGAGACTGAACTTAATGGTGCTAACATTGTTAGGAGNGAGGATAAAATAAGTGTATAAGCCATGTTTTAATAAGCCACTAGCTTCTGGAAGACAGTTTTTTGTTTGTTTGTTTTTAAAGGCAGCTCTGAAGAAGAAAGAGATTGAACTTAATGGTGCTAACATTGTTAGGAGGGCTGGTCCAACATTACTGGTGTTGTTCTCACTGTAAAATAAAGGTATTATTATATTTAAAAAGGAAAAATAAAAAGTTCAACTTTTCAGTTTGAAATAACAGCCAATATAATTACATTCTATATATTTTTTCTCTGTTGTACACAAGTAAAATCACTGCAGATGGTGGTTGCAACCATGAAATTAAAGACGCTTACTCCTTGGAAGGAAAGTTATGACCAACCTAGATAGCATATTAAAAAGCACAGACATTACTTTGCCAACAAAGATCCGTCTGCTCAAAGCTATGGTTTTTCCAATGGTCACGTATGGACTGTGAAGAAAGCTGAGCGCCGAAGAATTGATGCTTTTGAACTATGGTGTTGGAGAAGACTCTTGAGAGTCCCTTGGACTGCAAGGAGATCCAACCTGTCCATTCTAAAGGAGATCAGTTCTGGTTGTTCACTGGAAGGACTAATGCTAAAGCTGAAACTCCAGTACTTTGGCCACCTCATGTGAAGAGTTGACTCATTGGAAAAGACTCTGATGCTGGGAGAGATTGGGGGCAAGAGGAAAAGGGGACGACAGAGAATAAGATGGTGGATGGCATCACCAACTCGATGGACGTGAGTCTGAGTGAACTCCAGGAGCTGATGGACAGGGAGGCCTGGCGTGCTGCGATTCATGGTGTCACAAAGAGTCGGACACGACTGAGTGACTGAACTGAACTGAAACCAACTAAAATGTTCATTGAATACCCTTATATCTCACTTAAAAGATACATTTTCCAAAAACAACCTCAACAAATACCAGTTCTCTCTAAAAATATAGACTATATATACATATAACATGAAGATCAAGTTTTTCATTATAAATTTATTTAACTTCATTACTTTCTAAAGATAAAATGTATACCTTCTTTCAGCTTTCATATTTTATAGCCATCAAAATTAATTTGAGTTGTTTCTTTTTTTTAATTCTATACTACAGACCTTTGAAATACATTTTTTTCAATCTTTCTAATAACTAGTATGGGCTTCCCCAGTGGCTCAGAGGTTAAAGTGTCTGCCTCCAATGCGGGAGACCCAGGTTCAATCCCTGGGTTGGGAAGATACTCTGGAGAAGGAAANTTTTAATTCTATACTACAGACCTTTGAAATACATTTTTTTCAATCTTTCTAATAACTAGTATGGGCTTCCCCAGTGGCTCAGAGGTTAAAGTGTCTGCCTCCAATACGGGAGACCCAGGTTCAATCCCTGGGTTGGGAAGATACTCTGGAGAAGGAAATGGCAACCCACTCCAGTATTTTTGCCTGGAGAATACCATGGACAAAGGAGCTTGGTAGGCTACAGTCCACGGGGTCACAAAGAGTTGGACACGACTGAGTGATTTCACTCACCAACTCAATAACTAGTATATCTGCAAAAAGTCAATAAATATCAGTTTAGAAGCCTTGTCAGTACAGGCTAAAAATATTCTGTCCTTTCATCTTCCCACTAAGCCCTAATGGTGACAGAAAATCTACTTAATAGTGAAATTCAAAATGGAGATATTGTTGACTACATTACACCCTAATTAGAACACATACTACATAGGGTAATAAAACCTAGTTTAGGTGAAATACATTATGGACATTATCATGGTTAAACCAACTTGTATGTGCCTTCAGTTCAGTTCAGTTCAGTTCAGTTCAGTCGTTCAGTCGTTCAGTCGTGTNAAAACCGACTTTTCCAGTCCTGTGGCCACTGCTGAATTTTCCAAATTTGCTGGCATATTGAGTGCAACACTTTCACAGCATCATCTTTCAGAATTTGAAATAGCTCAACTGGAATTCTATCACCTCCACTAGCTTTGTTCATAGTGATGCTTCCTAAGGCCCACTTGACTTCACATTCCCAGATGTCTGGCTCTAGGTGAATGATCACACCATCGTGATTATCTGGGTCATGAATATCATTTTTGTATGATTCTGTGTATCCTTGCCACCTCTTCTTAATATCTTCTGATTCTGTTAGGTCCCTACCATTTCTGTCCTTTATTGAGCCCATCTTGGCATAAAATGTTCCCTTGGTATGNTGAATATCATTTTTGTATGATTCTGTGTATCCTTGCCACCTCTTCTTAATATCTTCTGATTCTGTTAGGTCCCTACCATTTCTGTCCTTTATTGAGCCCATCTTGGCATAAAATGTTCCCTTGGTATGTCTAATTTTCTTGAAGAGATCTCTAGTCTTTCCCATTCCATTGTTTTCCTCTATTTCTTTGCATTGATCACTGAGGAAGGCTTTTTTATCTCTCCTTGCTATTCTTTGGAATTCTGCATTCAAATGAGTATATCTTTCCTTTTCCCCTTTGCTTTTTGCTTCCCTTCTTTTCACAGCTATTTGTAAGGCTTCCTCAGACAGTCTTTTTTTTTCCTTGGGGATGGTCTTAATTCCTATTTCCTGTACAATGTCACGAACCTCTGTCCATACTTCATCAGACACTCTATCAGATCTAGGCCCTTAAATCTATTTCTCACATCCACTGTATAATCATAAGGGATTTTTATTTAGGTCATACCTGAATGGTCTAGTGGGTTTCCCTACCTTCTTCAATTTAAGTCTGAATTTGCCAAAAAGTGGTTCATGATCTGAGCCATAGTCAGCCCCCAGTATTGTTTTTGCTGACTATATAGAGCTTCTCCATCTTTGGCTGCAAAGAATATAATCAGTCTGATTTTGGCATTGACCATCTTGTGATATCCATGTGTAAAGTTGTCTCTTGTGATGTTGAAAGAGGGTATTTACCATGACCAGTGGGTTCTCTTGGCAAACCTCTGTTAGCCTGTGCCCTGTTTCATTTTGTACTTCAAGGCCAAATGTGCCTGTTATTTCAGGTATCCCTTGACTTCCTACTTTTGTGTTCCAGTCCCCTATGATGCAAAGGACATCTTTTTTGGTGTTAGTTCTAGAAGGTCTTCAGGTCTTCATAGAACCATTCAACTTCAACTTCTTCAGCATTAGTAGTTGGAGCATAGACTTGTATTACTGTGATATTGATTGGTTTGTCTTGGAAACGAACAGAGATCATTCTGTTGTTTTTGAGACTGCACCCAAGTACTGCATTTCCAACTCTTTTTTTGACTATGAGGGCTACTTCATTTTATCAAAAGGATTCTTGCCCACAGTAGTAGATGTAAATGGTAAACTGAATTAAATTTGCCCTTTCCAGTCCATTTTAGTTCACTGATTCTTAAAATGTTGATGTTCATTCTTGCGTTCTTCTGTTTGACCACCTCCAATTTACCTTTATTCACGGACCTGACATTCCAGGTTCCTATGCAATATTGTTCTTTACACTATCGAAATTTAACTTCCATCACCAGTGACATCCACTACTGGGCATCACTTTGGCTCTGTCTCTTCATTCTCTTTGGAGCTATTTCTCCACTCTTCTCTGGTAGCATATTGGGAACCTACTGACCTGGACAGTTCATCTTTCATTGTCCTATCTTTTTGCCTTTTCACACTGTCATGGGGTTCTCAAGGCAAGAACACCAAAGTAGTCTGCCATGCTAAGACAGCTGAAAAATCTTTCTATCCTCATTGTTTTCTCTGTAGGATGGAAATAAACTCAACCTAACTCAGAGGACCATTCTAACAAATGGATTTAAACACACCCTCTAAATTGAATGTTCTACAAATACTAACTTAAGACATTTACATATTAAAGGCAATTTATAGTCATGAATTTATCAGAGAGCCTGCACACAATACAATTTTAAATTGTTCATCACACTGTATAATGAAGAGATTATTCTTTTTCTTTTTCTGATGAAAAGTAGCATCATTACACATCCTGCAGCCTCTAATTAAATTAGTCAAACTCTGTACTTTTTCCCTTTAATGGATTAGAAATTGTATACGCCAATTATAAATGTTTAGTGATTATTCTTATACATTTAGCTTCCCTACCTGAGTACAGTTTCACTATTAATTTTAAGACTTAGTATTATTCTAGTGGCATAGAAGACATTCTGTAGGCCTTTCCATTGAAAACAACTAAAATTCTGGATAAAATAGGAAAAAAATATGCTTAATGCTTCATTGAGACAGCACAGAAATAAGAATAAGAGTCTACCACAACTGGTTCAGCCCCACTAAGAACAAAGAGGTAGAAGGCCACAAGAGAATGCTGCTTTCACACTAATAATGAGAGAAGGACAGATAATCAATAACATCATAATTTTTTTAGAGTCCATCAGAAAGCTGAGTTTTCCAGGCAGCCAAGGAAACTGAATTTTACAATGACAAGCATAGAGGAGTAGAGACAGGACTTACAAACTGTTTCACCTATGTCAGAGCACAGGAGAAAAGGGTGGTCATCAAACAAGTAGATACAAATGAATAAGCTAAAATTTTAACAAATTTTTAAAGGACCAGTATGGGGAATCTGTCAGTTGTAATATCTCAGAAGACAGAAACAAAAGGATCTGCATTCACTTGCAAGCTCTTTTTCATGGCTTTCCCCTAGTGCTCCTGAGAAAGACTGGCAAAGGGAGAGAGACTGGAGAGAGCCCTCCCCACCTGGAATAAGCATTTAGTATATAACCTACTATTGAACAAAGTCTCTTATGTTTCCCTATGCCTTTCTTTCTATGGGCAAATATTTTAAGCTACTTGGAGAAGCACAGCGAATTCTCTCATTTCCTGGGATACAGGTAAAAACCCATTATTTTGACATGGAAGTAGAATAAAAACCAATAGCGTTGAGATAGAAATACTCTCCAGTTACAGAACACAGGCAAAAATACTGTACTGCTGCAAGAGGTATACAAACAAAAGCTCTATACTCCTAAGTGAAGGGCAGGAAAGCCTCTTGAACCTAAGATTCAAAACCAATAGCAAGCAGAGATTAGCTAGCATTAAAGGGTCAAGAAATGATCCCTGCCCCAGACTAACCACAATTACAATGCAGGGTATGTCTAGCATGGGACAGAAGAGAAGGAATGAAAGCAAAGTTCCGCCCCTGAGGTCCAGGGACACAAAGCCTGACAAATACTGAAGATGGACAAACACAGGAAAAGAAGAAAACCCTCAAGATCCTTAACATGAGGCTATCACCAAGTAGCAAGCAACAATGGCCTATCACAAGAGAAGGGGTAAGAACATAGACAAAGGTTCCACTCTATGGTTCAGGTGTGCAGAAATTTCTAAAGCTGAAGTACATGGAGGATTCTGAGAAAAACATAAGGAAACTCCTTCCAGTCATTAGATTATATTTGAAGCCTAGATTGTGGTGAAGGTAATCATAATGATAGATCCTAAATTGTGCTCAATTTCTGACTAGACTAATGCATATTAATAAAATGATGAATACTGAATGCATACTGAATAAGAGGAATTTCTAGGAAAAACACTATGTTAACATTGGTCTCTATTATCCTATATATTACAACATTTTTTATATCATTCAATAAAAAAATGATGAGACACATTAAAAAAGGAAGAAGAATGATTCATTGTGAAGTGATAAAGCAATCAACAGATTCACACTTAGAGTTGACCCGAAAATTGAAACTATCAGATAATGGATTTAAAAGTAACTAGTCATGTTAAATGATTCAGAGAAAAACACAGACAATATGCATGGACAGATACGGGATTTCATCACAGAGACGGAAACTACAAGAGTCTAATGGCAATGTTAAAAATAATAAAAATAAACATGGTAACAGAGATCACAAATTCCTTTGGTGTACTCATCACTTAAGTGCAAATAGCTAAGGAAAGAATCAGTAAACCTGAAGATAGAGCAAAATAAATCATACAAACTAAAAGAAAAAAAGACTGGAAACAGAATAAAGGATAGAAGAGCTATCGGAAAGCAATCTAATATACATTCCACAAGCAAAACAAAACTGAATGCATCTTGTCAAACTGCCAAAAGACAAAGAGAAAATCTTGAAGGCAGGCTGAGAAAAATGAAACATTTCACAGAGGAATAAAAGATAAATTTTACCACAGACTTTCTTTTTTAACTGGTGTTGGAGAAGACTCTTGAGAGTCCTTTGGACTGCAAGGAGATCCAGCCAGTCCATTCTAAAGGAGATCAGCCCTGGGATTTCTTTGGAAGGAATGATGCTAAAGCTGAAATTCCAGTACTTTGGCCACCTCATGTGAAGAGTTGACTCATTGGAAAAGACTCTGAGGCTGGGAGGGACTGGGGACAGGAGAAGGAGGGGACGACTGAGGATGAGATGGCTGGATGGCATCACGGACTCGATGGACGTGAGTCTGAGTGAACTCCGAGAGATGGTGATGAACAGGGAGGCCTGGCGTGCTGCGATTCATGGGGTTGCAAAGAGTCAGACACGACTGAGTGACTGAACTGAACTGAACATCTTTTTTAATCAGAAGTTAAGCAGATTAAAATACAATAGCATATCTTTAAAGCACTGAAAGAAGAAAATCTATTGATTCTGAATTCCATTCCCAACATAAATATTCTTTAAAACTGACAGCAAAATAGTCTTTTTTATATATATAAAATAAAGATTAATTCATTAGCAATACACACCCACAGCAAGAAATGTTAAAGGAAATTCTTCCAGCAAAAGAAGTGTGATACCAGAAGCAAACCTGGATGTATACAAAGAAATGAGAAGTGCCAGAAATGATCAAATAAAAGTAATCATTAAAGGCTTTTTCTATTTTTGATCACTTTAAAGATAAATTGACAGTCTAAAGTAAAAATAGTAACAAGACTGTATGCAGAAGTAAAATGTGTGACAACCACAGAACAACAAAAAAAAAAGAGCAAATATAATGGCAGTAGTACAAGCTGCTTAAACGTTACATGAAGTGATACAGTAATATTTGGAGGTTGTGATATGTGACACATGTATACTATAAACCTTAGAGTATTCACTATATATGTTTTTAAGTGTATCAACTAATAATCCAATAGCAGAAACAAAATAGAATCATAAAAATATTCAACTTTTAAAAAGCAAGGAACAGAGGAGACAAATAGAAAACTAGATTGTGAGTATAAATTTTTAAAAAACAACATAAGTAACAATAACTACACTACATGAAAATGATGTGAAAACCATAATTAAAAGGCAGAAATTGTCAGATTGGACAATGCAATAAGAACCAAATAAAGAAATTATGAAACACTTTAAATATAAAATAACAGAGGGGTAAAAAGTAAAAGGATGGAAAAGATATGTCATGCAAGCACTATGCAAAAGAAAACTGAAGTGAATATTCTGTCAGATAAAAATAGACCTTCAAAACAAGGAATAGCACCATAACTTAGTTAGAAGGAAATCAGTTCATCAAGAACTGATGAATTATATCGACTCATTACCATTGTATAGAGCATAACAATTTTAAATGTTTATGCACTTAAAAACACAACTTAACAATGCATCAAAGAATAACTGACAGAACTGTGGAAAAATAGACATATCCATTTTTGTAGCTGGCAACTCAACATTCTTCTCTTAGTAAAAAGCAGAAAAAGTAGGAAGAAATTCACAAAGATATAGTAGACCTGAAGAATACTATCAACCAAGTTAACCTAGTTGATATTTATAGGGNACTGTGGAAAAATAGACATATCCATTTTTGTAGCTGGCAACTCAACATTCTTCTCTTAGTAAAAAGCAGAAAAAGTAGGAAGAAATTCACAAAGATATAGTAGACCTGAAGAATACTATCAACCAAGTTAACCTAGTTGATATTTATAGGGCACTCATGAATGCACATTATTTTCAAATACAGTGGAATGTTCACCAAGACAGATGATATTCTGTGCTAGGAAACAAACCTTAACAAATTGAAAAAAATTAAAATCATACAAAGTATGTTCTCAGACCACAGTGGAATGAAACTTAAAAACAGAAATGTAAAAAAATTCAGAAATTAAATAACACATCGTAAATAATCCATGTATCACAGATAATTATGAGAGATATGAGAAAAGTATTCTGAATATAATGAAAATAGAAACCTGATACAATAAAATTTGTGAGCTGCCATAAAAGCAGCAAGTTTATATAGTATATTCTTACATTAGAAAAACAAGAAATAGACCAAATAATTAATATAAGTTTTCATCTTGAGAAAGAAGGGCAAAATAAATTCAAAATAAGTACGAAGAAAGAAATAAAGATAAAGGCAAAAATAATGCAATACCAAGAAGAAAAACTTAGTGAACCATATTGTGTCATAAAAGTAATTTTTCAATGCCATAGTACTTAAATCAAGCTCATGCATTACTATTAAGAGCAAAAAGATTAAATAACAGTGCTTATTAATTATAATTTCCACATAGAATATGCCATTTCTACATTTATGTGCAGTATTATCTACTGACATTTTTTCCAAGCAATTATTTTAAAGAAAGAGTATATATATATATATAT
>SJYW01017878.1:88753-136904 GCA_006410735.1 Raphicerus campestris | reverse complement strand
TTTAAGCCGACTTTTTCACTCTCCTCTTTCACTTTCATCAAGAGGCCTTTTAGTTCCTCTTCACTTTCTGCCATAAGAGTGGTGTCATCTGCATATCTGAGGTTATTGATATTTCTCCCGGCAATCTTGATTCCAGCTTGTGCTTCTTCCAGCCCAGCGTTTCTCATGATGTACTCTGCATATAAGTTCAATAAGCAGGGTGACAATATACAGCCTTTTCCTATTCAGAACCAGTCTGTTGTTCCATGTCCAGTTCTAACTGTTGCTTCCTGACCTGCATATAGGTTTCTCAAGAGGCAGGTCAGGTGGTCTGGTATTCCCATCTCTTTCAGAATTTTCCACAATTTATTGTGATCCACACAGTCAAAGGCTTTGGCATAGTCAATAAAGCAGAAATAGATGTTTTTCTGGAACTCTCTTGCTTTTTCCATGATCCAGTGGATGTTGGCAATTTGATCCCTGGTTCCTCTGCCTTTTCTAAAACCAGCTGGAACATCAGGAAGTTCATGGTTCAGGTATTGCTAAAGCCTGGCTTGGAGAATTTTGAGTATTACTTTACTAGCGTGTGAGATGAATGCAATGGTATGGTCGTTTGAGCATTCTTTGGCATTGCCTTTCTTTGGAATTGGAATGAAAACTGACCTTTTCCAGTCCTGTGGCTACTGCTGAGTTTTCCAAATTTGCTGGCATATTGAGTGCAGCACTTTCACAGCATCATCTTTCAGGATTTGAAATAGCTCAACTGGAATTGCATCACCTCCACTAGCTTTGCTTGTAGTGATACTTTCTAAGGCCCACTTGACTTCACATTCCAGTATATATGGCTCCAGGTGAGTGATCACTCCATCATGATTAATTTGGTCTTGATCTCTGGTTCCTCTGCCTTTTCTAATACCTGTTTGAATATCTGGAAGTTCACAGTTCACATATTGCTGAAACCTGGCTTGGGTAAGTTTAAGCATCACTTTACTAACATAATAACATAGAAAATAACTCTGCGGCTTCATGAAAGGTGGTAGGTGGCCTTGTCTCATGATTTGGGTAACTCAGGATTTAAAACAGTTTCACATAATGCAACGGAGAAGGCAATGGCACTCCACTCCAGTACTCTTGCCTGGAAAATCCCATGGATGGAGGAGCCTGGAAGGCTGCAGTCCATGGGGTCGCTGAGGGTCAAACACGACTGAGTGACTTCACTTTCACTTTTCACTTTCATGCATTGGAGAAGGAAATGGCAATCCACTCCAGTGTTCCTGCCTGGAGAATCCCAGGGGGAGCCTGGTGGGCTGACATCTATGGGGTCGCACAGAGTCGGACACAATTGAAGTGACTTAGCAGCAGCACATAATGCAAAAGTCAAGGTTATCTTATTATATTTATTAGCACTACTGATATTAGCAGTAGCCTTTTTTACTACATGCCAGGCTCTGTGGTAAACGTTTAATGGTCACTTTTTCATTAATCCACGCTATACCCTGTAGGTACAATTATAGTTCCTGTTACATACATGAAAGAATTTAAGGCTCAGAGAAGTTATGTAACCTGAGGAGGTCACAAAGCCAGTGAACAGCAGAAATGGATTTGGAACACAGGTCTGCCTGATCTGACTGTGGTCTTAACCACTGCCCTAGCACTGTCACTCTGCTCATTAAAGGCCTCAACAACACATCGTTGTTCATTACAGTGTGCCATTCCAGGTCCGTTTTGAGCTGAAACCCAACCTACCTCTTCAGAATTGTTTTTCACTGTTCTTTTTTAAAACATACTTCATTGAAGTCAAATCACACCACTTCTTTTCCCATCTTTGTGCCTTTGACTAAGTTGTTAGTTCCTAGACCTTTATTCCCAGTCCCTAAACATGTCTCAAATTATACTCATTGGTCATGAAACCACTTTGTCTTATATGGCAGCCATGATCCCCTCCTCCATTCTTGTATTACTTCATTTGTTCCTCTTCTACGGCATTTATCACCTCATTATCACATATGATAGTTCATATGTCTTGATTTCTCACCTCCACTAGAGTGAAGGACTTGTGTACAGAATCAATGAAGAATTCATTTTTGTAGCCTCAAAGCACCCATGTGACTCAGCTGGCAAAGAATCTGCCTGCAATGTGGGAAACATGGGTTTGATCCCTGGGTTGGGAAGATTCCTTAGAGAAGGGAAAGGCTACCCACTCCAGTATTCTGGCCTGGAGAACTCCATGGACTGTACAGAATCCAAAGAGTCGGACATAACTGAGCAAGTTTCACTTCACAGAACATTAGTATTTGTTCTCAAACAATCAGAAAATTTCACAATGAATATTTTAAGATCCTGTAACACGCATTACAAACTTGAACTGCTCTAATCAAGAAATCGTTTAAGAAGGACAGGCACACACACTTACACATTACATACGCACATACACAGACACACTTAAAGAAGTTAAGTTAAAGTAACTAAAAGAAGTAAAAGTAGAAATGCATAGAGCTGAGATTGCTTTTTTGTTATGGCTAATTTTCACTGAAATATGAAAAAGAGAATCATCCTTGCCCACTGAACACTAAGGCGTCCTTTATGTTACACTTCTTTTCTGATTCTCACAACAATTACTAATTCCTTGAACAAAATATTATATCTCATAATTTTTAAATTTTATCAAAGAAAAATAATTTTAATATATTACTCTTATTTTCCTTTCTAGCTTATCTGTAAGACCCAAAATAAAACCTGTAGCAGAGTTTGCACAATAAAACATCTATACATTTACAGTTAAAGCTAAAACTTTTTTTTTCTTGCTATGAAATTTTAATCAGAAGCAGAAAACATGGAACAAATAAACTTTTAATGTGCTCACCGAGTTTTTCTCTGCCCTGGCAGACTATGGAGCTCTGTTTCAGGGAGCTCCACAGCCAACTATTTATGGTTCATAACAAAATGTTTGCCATCAAACAATGTCTTGGCTCTGTTTTCTGCTTACAATATGTCTGTTTGTCCTCAACTGCCTGCCTGCTTTCACTTCACTAGAAATTCTTCAAGAACTGCATCCATCAGCCTTCTACTCTCAAATTATAACACTCCCATCATTAAATAAAAGAAAAAAAATCTTATCCAAGTGTCTTAGTTTCATCAGTTTTCATCACAACATTTCAGACTGAATTGCTAATTGTTTTTTAAGGCTGCACAGGCCTTTAGCATGCAAGACCTTAGTTCCCAACCAGGAATCGATTCTGCACCCTCTGCATTGGAAGCACCAAGTCTTAACCACTGGACCAGGGAAGCCCCATTCATATTATTGTGTTATGTCACAGGTGTTCCTTTCTCTTTAAACATATACATGTGGTCAATCATTATATTATCAATTCTCCATTAGGAAAATTTCTGGGATTTACTCTTCATCATTACTACTACCAGCCCAATCCAAGCTTCAACTTCCCATACTTAGCTATTCTGCAAAAGCCTCTGTGAGTTCAAATGTGAAAGTCGGTCCCTTCAAAAAGCAATGTAGTTAAATACAAAAGAGAGCTGAACATAAAATAAGAAGTTAGTTACAAAGATCTCAAGTGCCTACAAATTGCAAATGCAGATAAATCTATTCATGAATATTAAAAGGATGGAGACTCAAAATGTGAATATAACATATTCTTACTGTAAAATTTCATCAAATTATTCTACATGATGTCTTTCATAGTAAGTTTCCAGTTCCTGACTTATCCCAGATTTTTACTGTCTAGAAATAGATCTAACAGTTGTGGCCACAGATGGCAAATGCCCATCAATTGAAAAATCCAAGATAAGAATCATTACACAAATATTTTTCTAGTAGCTGTTTTTGGAATTGTTACCAGCTTACTGGTTTTTGTTTCCTTTTCCTCCCTAAATGATTATTTTGAATTAGATTATACCAAATGGTACAGACGACTTGTTTTTCCAGATGTTCTAGATTTTTTAATGTAAAAATCTCAATTTACAATTGAGGAACTAATAAACATTCTTGACTAGCTTGAAAAGCATGTTCAATCTCTACATGGTTAAGTAGCAAGTCAAGTTTATTCACCAAAGTTCAGAACTAATTTACTATTCTCAGTCTTTTTAATGATTTATTTTCTCCATGTAATCCCAGTATAACAATAATAGCTAGCAAACTATAATCACCTAGCTGATATGTTGTATAGATGTACAGACTAATTACACTTAAAAAGCTAAATTTCTGCCTTCCT
Organism: Raphicerus campestris; assembly: GCA_006410735.1. Classification (NCBI taxonomy): domain Eukaryota; kingdom Metazoa; phylum Chordata; class Mammalia; order Artiodactyla; family Bovidae; genus Raphicerus; species Raphicerus campestris. Next base: position 132,699 of record SJYW01017878.1, on the reverse strand, counting down.
TTTAGCAACGAAATAGATCCTATATAATAAAGAATAAGCAGCACAGGGGAGAAATGAGAAAATCATATATTTATTTTGAAATCAGTTCAGTTCAGTCACTCAGTAGTGTCTGACTCTTTGTGACCCCATGAATTGCAGCACGCCGGACCTCCCTTTCCATCACCAACTCCCAGAGTCCACCCAAACCCATGTCCATCAAGTTGATGATGCCATCCAACCTTCTCATCTTCTGTTGTCCCCTTTTCCTCCTGCCCTCAATCTTTCCCAGCATCAGGGTCTTTTCCAATGAGTCAGCTCTTCGCATCAGGTGGCCAAAGTACTGGAGTTTCAGCCTCAACATCAGTCCTTCCAATGAACACTCAGGACTGATCTTTGAAATCATACTTTCCAAAATGCTATCCAGAGTCATGCACTTCAGTCACTGTGCTTCCTTAGCACGTTCCTTGTGAAATATTCAAAAAAGTCTCTCTTGAATTCTGAGGAAGACTGACCTAGATAAATGAGAAACATCTTCCAATGAAATTCCTCATTTTATGATTAAAAAGTAAAGGTCTAAGGCTTCCCTGGTGGTTCAGGGGTTAAGACTCCATACTTCCAACATAAGGATCACAGTTTGATACCTGACTGGGCAACTAAGATGCCACATGTGCACAGCCATATGGAGAAGGAAATGGCAACCCACTCCAGTATTCTTGCCTAGAGAATCCNGTTAAGACTCCATACTTCCAACATAAGGATCACAGTTTGATACCTGACTGGGCAACTAAGATGCCACATGTGCACAGCCATATGGAGAAGGAAATGGCAACCCACTCCAGTATTCTTGCCTAGAGAATCCTGTGGACAGAGGAGTCTGGTGGGCTGCTGTCCATAGGGTCACATAGAGTCAGCCACGACTGAAGCAACTTAGCATGCATGTATGCGTTGGAGAAGGAAATGGCAATCCACTCCAGTATTCTTGCCTGGAGAATCCCAGGGACGGAGGAGCCTGGTAGGCCGCCGTCTATGGGGTTGCACAGAGTAGGACATGACTGAAGTGACTTAGCAGCAGCAGCAGCACAGCCATAAATCAATCAGTCAATAAATGTATGTTATTGTTTAGTCACTAAGTCATGTCTCACTCTTTTGCAACCCCATGAACTGTAGCCTGCCAGGCTCCTCTGTCCATGGGACTCTCCAGACAAGAATACAGGAGTGGGTTGCGACTTCCTTCTCCAGATGATCTTCCCAACCCAGGGATCAAACCTGCGTCTCCTGCATTAACAGTCAGATTCTTTTACCGCTGAACCACCAGAGAAACCCAAATGTATGCTTAGTGCCAATTTATTTTATTTTGTTAAATATTATAGAATTGATAAGAGAGGACAATGGTACCTCTTATAAGATCTAAACATTGAACTAAGACACAGGCAAGCTGAGGTTTGTTGTGTATTAGATATCTAGCACTAACATATCTTATTTAATCTTCACAACTAAAGAGCCAAGCATTATCATTTTCTGCATTTTTTAGATGTCAACTGAAGCACGAAGAGTATGTAGTTGGCTCAAGATCACACAACGAATTAGTGGTGAAGCCAGGACTCCAAACCCAGCTAGTTTGATTTGAGAGGCTATGCTCTTTATAATGTAGACAATAACAGCAGCCTGTAGTGGGTGACCCAACAACTGAATCTGAATAGACTTTGTAAATGCCACATGAAAGAACGTGGTGAGCTAAATTCCGGAAATGTGAAAGAGGAGAACCAGAAGTCAAAGAGAAGCATGGAGGAAATTTTACAATCTGTCTAAAATATTAAGGCACCAATAGCTCTAGAGCAATCCAGAAATCTTTTAGTCATGAAAATCCCTAAAAATGCCAATAATACAAGCTCAGGTGCTACTAGCTAAACCACACATTTCTTTTGCATCTCATTAAAACTAAGAAGTCTCGTGTGATTTTCTCTATGAAGAGCTTCAACCTTAGAACTAAAATCAGGGCAAAATAGTATTTCCTTTACAGAATTTCATTCATAAAAATGAATTTCCCTCCAATATTTCATAGATTGCATCTAACCTGAATAGCAGGGTTGCTGTTAGTTACTTTAGACCCAAACTCACCAACAGGGTAGGCACTAGCCACAGGCAGCTGTCAAACACTTGAAAAGTGGCTAGTACAAACTGAGAGTTTCTGTAAGTACAAAACACACACTGGATGCTGAGGAAAACAGAAGCATGCAAAGTATCTCAGTATTTTTTCTATTAATTNTGATGCTAAAGCTGAAACTCCAATACTTTGGCCACCTCATGCGAAGAGTTGACTCATTGGAAAAGACTGATGCTGGGAGGAATTGGGGGCAGAAGGAGAAGGGGACGACAGAGGATGAGATGGCTGGATGGCATCACGGACTCCATGGACGTGAGTCTGAGTGAACTCTGAGAGATGGTAATGAACAGGGTGGCCTGGCGTGCTGCGATTCATGGGGTCACAAAGAGTCGGACACGACTGAGGGAGTGAATTGAACTGAACTGAACTGAACTGAACACAGTTTAAAAGAGTCAAAGCACTTTAAAAGGGACTTTCCTGGTAGCTCAGATCGTAAAGAATCTTCCTGTAGTACAGGAGGCCCAGGTTCAATCTCTGGATCAGGAAGATCCTCAGGAGAAGGGAATGGCTACCCACTCCAGTATTCTTGCCTGAAGAATTCCATGGACAGAGGAGCCTGGCGAGCTACAGTCCAGGAGGTTGCAAAGAGTTGGATACAACTGAATGACTAACACTTTCAGACTAAAAAGGGTAAACAAATGGTCAATCGGAAAAGGTCTTCAATATTGCTACTGCTGCTGCTGCTGCTAAGTCACTTCAGTCATGTCCGATTCTGTGCAACCCCATAGATGGACCCCACCAAGCTCTCCCGTCCCTGGGATTCTCCAGGCAAGAACACTGGAGTGGGTTGCCATTTCCTTCTCCAATGCGTGGAAGTGAAAAGTGAANTCAGTCATGTCCGATTCTGTGCAACCCCATAGATGGACCCCACCAAGCTCTCCCGTCCCTGGGATTCTCCAGGCAAGAACACTGGAGTGGGTTGCCATTTCCTTCTCCAATGCGTGGAAGTGAAAAGTGAAAGTGAAGTCCCTCAGTCATGTCCGGCTCTTAGCGACCCCATGGACTGCTCCTCCGTCCATGGGATTTTCCAGGCAAGAGTACTGGAGTAGGGTGCCATTGCCTTCTCCAACAACTATCCACACACCATGCTAAAATGAAAAGACTGGCTACACCAAATATTGGAAAGGATGTGAAACAACTGATACTATTGAACACTTTTTATGTAACAGTATAAATTGAAATAATCACTTTTGGTAGACTGCTTGGCAATGTCTAGCAAATGGAACATATGCTTCCTTATGTTATAGTAATTCTGCTGCTACTGCTGCTAAGTCGCTTCAGTTGTGTCCGACTCCTTGCGACCCTATAGACGGCAGCCCTGCTAGGCTCCCTCATCCCTGGGATTCTCCAGGCAAGAACACTGGAGTGGGTTGCCATTGCCTTTTCCAATGCACGAAAGTGAAAAGTTAAAGTGAAGTCATTCAGTCATGTCCGACCCTCAGCAACCCCATGGACAGCAGCCTCCCAGGCTCCTCCATCCATGGGATTTTCCAGGCAATAGTACTGGAGTGGGGTGCCATTGCCTTCTCCATATAGTAATTCTATTCCAACAGAAATGCACACATATATGCAACCAAAAACATATATAAAAATTTTTATAGCATTTTTGCAGTATCATTGGTATCATGCTGAGATAGTTTTAGTATCAGCTAAAAACTGGAAACATCACAAATACTTCCTCAATATTAAAGTAGATAAATAAAAATACATATCCATACATTGTAGAACTTTACAATGAAAATAAAGTCTACTACCACATACAAAAATATTGATAAGCCATACAAATAATATTGAGCAAATGATGCCAAATACAAAAACTATTTTATTTACTCTATTTTTACAAAATTTAAAACCATAACTAACTTAGTCAAAATTAATCAATGGGGAAAAAAAAACTTGTTACATTTGAGAGAGGTAGTGACTGGGAGAGTATACAAGGGTCTCTGGAGTGCTATAAGTATTATTTTTTAGAAATACTCTATTTCTGATGTGAATAGTGAATACACAGCTGTGTTCACCTGTAAATCTTTATAAAATTTCACTGAGCAAGTGCCTTAAGACAAGTTTATATTCTTCTATGTATATTTCATTTAAAAGTTGAAGAAAAACTATAGCACCAAAAATGTTAAATAAAAATACATGTAAGATAGTAACAGAAGACTTACAGTTATACTGATATAATGTGCTTGTGTTATTCTAAACGAGGACAGAAAGACTAAAATGTTAAGTATGCATAGTATAATTTAAGGGTAATAGTGACAACAAAAGAATACAAATGGAATATGAAACTTCCAAGCTAAGACTATAAAAATAGGAAAAGAAGGAAAATTCTATGTGTATGATAAAAGAAAGAAGATAATAGTACAACAACTGTGAAAAAGCAACAAGAGCTTGGGCAAGATCAGTTCAGTTCAGCCGCTCAGTTGTGTCTGACTCTTTGCAGCCCCAAGAATCACAGCATGTCAGGCCTCCCTGTCCATCACCAACTCCCGGAGTTTACTCCAGGCAAGATAGAGGCCCTCAAAGCTACAATCTCAATGAAATGATGAACTTAGAAAAATATTTATCTACAGGTAAAAGTAACAGGAAAACTTTTCCATCTCCTCCGGGGCTTTGGATTCTGGGATGCTGATGCAGCAGGCAAGGAAGCCACCTTTGATAATTTTGGCAATAGTTTCACCTTTGTGTGTGCACTCAGTCACTTCAGTCATGTCTGACACCTTGCAACACTATGGACTACAGCCCTCCAGGCTCCTCTTGTCCATGGGACTCTCAGAGCAAGAATAGTGAAGTAGATTACCATGCCTTCCTCCAGGGTATCTTCCAGACCCAAGAAGTAAACCCACGTCTTCTGTATTGTAGGAAGATTTTTTACCCACTGAGCCACCTGGAAAGCTCCAGTTTCACCCTTAGTTAGTGGTAATTAATTTAAAGTATCTCATACTGGGGTCTTCCAGGTTACCCAGCTGAAACAAATTCAAATCCTTTCTATAGGTATGATCTCAAGCTAGGTCACTGAAATGGGCCTAACTGAACATCGACTTACATTCCAAAATGACCAAACATGAGAAAATAAGGCACCATGAGGAAGAGATAGCAAAGAAAACACACTATGAAATTTCAAAAAATTCAGACATTGGAATTATAAGAAACAAAAATTTTAAATGTATTTAAAAATAATTAAAATAAGTAAAAGATGAATTTGAAAACATGAGTAAGAGACAAGAGACTTTTTTTGGTCTGGCAGGTTTTTTAAAAAAATAGATGGAATTTTTAGAAAAGCCATAATTGTCAATATCAAACACTCAATGGACAATTTAAACAGCATAATAAAAACAACTGAAAAGAGAATTAGTAAATGAGATAATGAGACACAGGACATTAAAAAGGTGGAAGAAATAGGCATTTAAATAAAATTGAAGAATATAAAAAGAAGGCCAATATATGGGTTTTTTTTTGCCAATATATGTTTAATCATAGTTTCAGAGTAGAAGGAAAAATTGGAAATCATCATTCTATTGGGGTTTTATGCTGCTTAAATAAATATAATAGTTTTGAGAAAAGCTAGAACCCAGGGAAAGTGTTAGTCACTCAGTCATTTCCAACTCTTTGTGACCCCGTGGACTATAGCCTGCCAGGCTCCTCTGTCCATGGAATTCTCCAAGCAAGAATACTGGAATGGGTAGTTATTTCCCTTTCCAGGGGATCTTCCTGGCACAGGGAATGAATCCAGGTCTTCTTTATTGCAGACAGATTCTTTACCAGCTGAGATACCAGAGAAGCCTAGAACCTAGAGAATGCCCACCAAAATATCTGTACAAGACTTCTACGGTTCCATAGAAAGCTGATAGAAGACACAAGACTTCCAGACCACAGAAAAGGACTTGACTGCAGCAAAATAATACAAGGATTATCAGTCTAGTTGCAAAGATTCAGTTCTACAGAGCAGCAAGGAGAGACAGAGTAAACCCACACATATATGAGGATGAACTACAAGAGAGGGCTTCCCTGATAGCTCAGTTGGTAAAGAATCCATCTGCAATGCAGGAGACCCTTGTTCAATTCCTAGGTGGGAAGATCCACTGGAGAAGGGATAGGCTACCCACTCCAGTATTCTTGGGCTTCCCTTGTGGCTCCGCTGGTAAAGAATCTGCCTGCAATCCAAGAGACCTTGGTTTGATCCCTGGGTTGGGAAGATCCAGTGGAAAAGAAAAAGGCTACTCACCCAAGTATTCTGGTCTGGAGAATTCCATGACTGTATAATCCATGGGGTCGCAAAGAGTCAGACATGGCTGAGCAACTTGCATTTTCACTTCACTTTCATTGTAGGAGAGGAAGCCTGAACTTAGAGAATCCATTGCTTTTATGACAAGAAGTAAGCACAACTTATCTGTCCAGAGGCCTACCTCATGTAGAACAAGAAACTCACTTTTCAAGACTGTCTTCAGCATACATTAATGTATATATGTGGAATCTAGAAATACGTATGGATGAACCTATCTGCAGGGCAGGAATAGAGATGCAGACATAGAGAATGGACATTGGACATGAGGTGCAGAAGGGAGGATGGAATGAATTGGGAGATTGGGATTGACATATATACACCACCATGTGTAATAGATAACTAGTGGGAATTTGCTGTATAGCTAAGGGAGCTTGGCTCGGTGCTCTGTGGTGACTAGATGGGTGGGTAGGGGTTGAGGGTGGGTGAGAGGTCCAAGAGGGAGGAAATATGTGTATACTGATGCAATTAAAAAAAAATTCTGAGAAGCGGCTCAATCAAGAACTTTCAGTTTTGGCCTAGCAAGACATGGAGATGCACAAGAGGTTCAAAGCAGACCGACCCTCAACATCTCATCCCAATATAAAAATAATTTACTAGAAAAAAAGAAAAGACATTATTCCTCCAATGCAGCAGTCATAATGAATTTAGAAATTCCTGATTTCATTTTTTTACCTCTGCAAATTCCTAAGCTTTTTTTCAGATAATCAACTCATTTTAAAGTATTTTATATCTGTTCAATCACATTTAAAATTTACATTTAACACTAATTATAAATTTTCAGAAAAATTACTTATAATCTAGCTTTAGAAATAAGGCAACAAACAAGATAATTTTCAGTTGAGCTAAATGATGGCAGGAACTAAATAGAACAACATGAGAATATGATTGGGACGAGAATAAGCACTTAGATAGGGAAGTCTGGAAATAACCTTTCTGAGAAGGAAACTTTCATGAAATGTCCTAAAGGACAAAAAAAAGGATCAGCCATTATAAAAAATAAAAACAAAGTTCAAAAACAGTAACTGAGGAAATAGTTTTTTGCAAGGCAACAACAACAAAACTCAAAAGCTGGAAAGACTTTACATGTCTGAGAAACAGAAACAAGGAAGAAATTACATTAACAAGGCTAATCCATAACTTTGGAGTATAGTGACCAAAAGAAAGTCGCAATACAGTAAGGAGAGGTAGACAGGGCCAGATGGCATGGAGCGTTGGAACTCATGGCAACATTTGATTCCATTCTAAGTATAATGAAAAGAGTTTTGAGCAGGGAGATTAGATGATGACCTATATTTTAAATGATCCTTGTACTGAGAACAAATTAAAGACAAGAGTAAAAGCAAAGAGACCAGTTACAAGGCTACTGACGCAGTTCAGGCAAAAGACAATGGTTGCTTTTATGAAAATAGCAGCAGTGAAAAAAAGAAAAGTGAAGACATTTCATGTATTTTTAAGATAAGATTAATGTGATTTTCTGGAAGAGAAAGAGCTAATTCAAAGATGAAACAGTTTGGGGGATAGATGGAAATTGAACTGGGAAGACAATGAAAGGAGCAGGTTTGGGTGTGAGAGGTGATTAGCAGCTCAGTTTTTAGACATGTTAAGTTTGAGATGCAGAGGAGAAATCCAAATGGAAATATCAAAGATGTTACTGAATAAATGATCCTGAAGCTCTAAAGAAATACCTGGATTATAAAGATACTTCAGAAGCTCTTGGCACAAAGACAATATTTAAAGTAATGGTGATTAATGTGATCAGAAAGGACATGGTACTCAAGAGGAACCAATATGCCTGCCTTCCAGCATCTGAAGGTCAAGTACTGAGAAGCACCAGCAAAGAACACGATGAGTCACTACAAGAAGCAAAAGGAAAACCACATGCGGTGATGTCCTTAAAACTAAGAAAAGAATGAAGAGCCTCCTGTTGTACCTGATGGTACCGACAAGTTTCTTTTTTTGTTTGTTTGTTTTGTTTTGTTTTGTTTTTTCTTTCTTTTTTTTTTTTACAGAAGATCTTATTTTTATTTTTTTTATTTATTTAATACTTTATTCTATTTTACAGTACTGTATTGGTTTTGCCATACATTGACATGAATCAGCCACAGGTGTACACGATCTCCCAATGCCGAAGTCCCCTCCCACCTCCCTTCCCACCCCATCTCCCCGACTTATCCCGTACACCAGCCCCAAGCATCCTGCATCCTGTATTGAACATAGACTGGTGCTTCATTTCTTATATGATAGCATACAATTCCAACAAACTGGATATCACTGAGACTCTGAACATAATCAGGAGTGGAGTGGTGAGGCCAGAAGCTACAGTGCAATTATTTAAAAAGTAGCCAGCCACAGGAAAAGAGTAACAGCTCTGATCCCTATTGGCAGCGAATCTTCATGTTTAGACAATGCTCCATATCTCTTTCAAAATTTCTGGTACCACCACTGTGATATTAAAACTGGGAATCTATGGCAAACTTCTTAATTATGAAGTGATTCTTTCTGTAAAAAGTCTAATTCTTCCTTTGGCGGTGCTTGTGTGCTAAGTTACTTCAGTCATGTCCAACTATTTGCAACCCTGTGGGCTGTAGCCTGCCAGGCCCTTCTGCCCATAGAATTCTCCANCTAAAGCTGAAACTCCAATACTTTGGCCACCTCATGCGAAGAGTTGACTCATTGGAAAAGACTGATGCTGGGAGGAATTGGGGGCAGAAGGAGAAGGGGACGACAGAGGATGAGATGGCTGGATGGCATCACGGACTCCATGGACGTGAGTCTGAGTGAACTCTGAGAGATGGTAATGAACAGGGTGGCCTGGCGTGCTGCGATTCATGGGGTCACAAAGAGTCGGACACGACTGAGGGACTGAATTGAACTGAACTGAACTGAACTGAACACAGTTTAAAAGAGTCAAAGCACTTTAAAAGGGACTTTCCTGGTAGCTCAGATCGTAAAGAATCTTCCTGTAGTACAGGAGGCCCAGGTTCAATCTCTGGATCAGGAAGATCCTCAGGAGAAGGGAATGGCTACCCACTCCAGTATTCTTGCCTGAAGAATTCCATGGACAGAGGAGCCTGGCGAGCTACAGTCCAGGAGGTTGCAAAGAGTTGGATACAACTGAATGACTAACACTTTCAGACTAAAAAGGGTAAACAAATGGTCAATCGGAAAAGGTCTTCAATATTGCTACTGCTGCTGCTGCTGCTAAGTCACTTCAGTCATGTCCGATTCTGTGCAACCCCATAGATGGACCCCACCAAGCTCTCCCGTCCCTGGGATTCTCCAGGCAAGAACACTGGAGTGGGTTGCCATTTCCTTCTCCAATGCGTGGAAGTGAAAAGTGAAAGTGAAGTCCCTCAGTCATGTCCGGCTCTTAGCGACCCCATGGACTGCTCCTCCGTCCATGGGATTTTCCAGGCAAGAGTACTGGAGTAGGGTGCCATTGCCTTCTCCAACAACTATCCACACACCATGCTAAAATGAAAAGACTGGCTACACCAAATATTGGAAAGGATGTGAAACAACTGATACTATTGAACACTTTTTATGTAACAGTATAAATTGAAATAATCACTTTTGGTAGACTGCTTGGCAATGTCTAGCAAATGGAACATATGCTTCCTTATGTTATAGTAATTCTGCTGCTACTGCTGCTAAGTCGCTTCAGTTGTGTCCGACTCCTTGCGACCCTATAGACGGCAGCCCTGCTAGGCTCCCTCATCCCTGGGATTCTCCAGGCAAGAACACTGGAGTGGGTTGCCATTGCCTTTTCCAATGCACGAAAGTGAAAAGTTAAAGTGAAGTCATTCAGTCATGTCCGACCCTCAGCAACCCCATGGACAGCAGCCTCCCAGGCTCCTCCATCCATGGGATTTTCCAGGCAATAGTACTGGAGTGGGGTGCCATTGCCTTCTCCATATAGTAATTCTATTCCAACAGAAATGCACACATATATGCAACCAAAAACATATATAAAAATTTTTATAGCGTTTTTGCAGTATCATTGGTATCATGCTGAGATAGTTTTAGTATTAGCTAAAAACTGGAAACATCACAAATACTTCCTCAATATTAAAGTAGATAAATAAAAATACATATCCATACATTGTAGAACTTTACAACAATGAAAATAAAGTCTACTACCACATACAAAAATATTGATAAGCCATACAAATAATATTGAGCAAATGATGCCAAATACAAAAACTATTTTATTTACTCCATTTTTACAAAATTTAAAACCATAACTAACTTAGTCAAAATTAATCAATGGGGAAAAAAAAAACTTGTTACATTTGAGAGAGGTAGTGACTGGGAGAGTATACAAGGGTCTCTGGAGTGCTATTAAGTATTATTTTTTAGAAATACTCTATTTCTGATGTGAATAGTGAATACACAGCTGTGTTCACCTGTAAATCTTTATAAAATTTCACTGAGCAAGTGCCTTAAGACAAGTTTATATTCTTCTATCTATATTTCATTTAAAAGTTGAAGAAAAACTATAGCACCAAAAATGTTAAATAAAAATACATGTAAGATAGTAACAGAAGAGTTACAGTTATACTGATATAATGTGCTTGTGTTATTCTAAAAGAGGACAGAAAGACTAAAATGTTAAGTATGCATAGTATAATTTAAGGGTAATAGTGACAACAAAAGAATACAAATGGAATATAAAACTTCCAAGCTAAGACTATAAAAATAGGAAAAGAAGGAAAATTCTATGTGTATGATAAAAGAAAGAAGATAATAGTACAACAACTGTGAAAAAGCAACAAGAGCTTGGGCAAGATCAGTTCAGTTCAGCCGCTCAGTTGTGTCTGACTCTTTGCAGCCCCAAGAATCACAGCATGTCAGGCCTCCCTGTCCATCACCAACTCCCGGAGTTTACGCCAGGCAAGATAGAGGCCCTCAAAGCTACAATCTCAATGAAATGATGAACTTAGAAAAATATTTATCTACAGGTAAAAGTAACAGGAAAACTTTTCCATCTCCTCCGGGGCTTTGGATTCTGGGATGCTGATGCAGCAGGCAGGGAAGCCACCTTTGATAATTTTGGCAATAGTTTCACCTTTGTGTGTGCACTCAGTCACTTCAGTCATGTCTGACACCTTGCAACACTATGGACTACAGCCCTCCAGGCTCCTCTTGTCCATGGGACTCTCAGAGCAAGAATAGTGAAGTAGATTACCATGCCTTCCTCCAGGGTATCTTCCAGACCCAAGAAGTAAACCCACGTCTTCTGTATTGTAGGAAGATTTTTTACCCACTGAGCCACCTGGAAAGCTCCAGTTTCACCCTTAGTTAGTGGTAATTAATTTAAAGTATCTCATACTGGGGTCTTCCAGGTTACCCAGCTGAAACAAATTCAAATCCTTTCTATAGGTATGATCTCAAGCTAGGTCACTGAAATGGGCCTAACTGAACATCGACTTACATTCCAAAATGACCAAACATGAGAAAATAAGGCACCATGAGGAAGAGATAGCAAAGAAAACACACTATGAAATTTCAAAAAATTCAGACATTGGAATTATAAGAAACAAAAATTTTAAATGTATTTAAAAATAATTAAAATAAGTAAAAGATGAATTTGAAAACATGAGTAAGAGACAAGAGACTTTTTTTGGTCTGGCAGGTTTTTTTTAAAAATAGATGGAATTTTTAGAAAAGCCATAATTGTCAATATCAAACACTCAATGGACAATTTAAACAGCATAATAAAAACAACTGAAAAGAGAATTAGTAAATGAGATAATGAGACACAGGACATTAAAAAGGTGGAAGAAATAGGCATTTAAATAAAATTGAAGAATATTTTAAAAAGGCCAATATATGGGTGTTTTTTTGCCAATATATGTTTAATCATAGTTTCAGAGTAGAAGGAAAAATTGGAAATCATCATTCTATTGGGGTTTTATGCTGCTTAAATAAATATAATAGTTTTGAGAAAAGCTAGAACCCAGGGAAAGTGTTAGTCACTCAGTCATTTCCAACTCTTTGTGACCCCGTGGACTATAGCCTGCCAGGCTCCTCTGTCCATGGAATTCTCCAAGCAAGAATACTGGAATGGGTAGTTATTTCCCTTTCCAGGGGATCTTCCTGGCACAGGGAATGAATCCAGGTCTTCTTTATTGCAGACAGATTCTTTACCAGCTGAGATACCAGAGAAGCCTAGAACCTAGAGAATGCCCACCAAAATATCTGTACAAGACTTCTACGGTTCCATAGAAAGCTGATAGAAGACACAAGACTTCCAGACCACAGAAAAGGACTTGACTGCAGCAAAATAATACAAGGATTATCAGTCTAGTTGCAAAGATTCAGTTCTACAGAGCAGCAAGGAGAGACAGAGTAAACCCACACATATATGAGGATGAACTACAGGAGAGGGCTTCCCTGATAGCTCAGTTGGTAAAGAATCCATCTGCAATGCAGGAGACCCTTGTTCAATTCCTAGGTGGGAAGATCCACTGGAGAAGGGATAGGCTACCCACTCCAGTATTCTTGGGCTTCCCTTGTGGCTCCGCTGGTAAAGAATCTGCCTGCAATCCAAGAGACCTTGGTTTGATCCCTGGGTTGGGAAGATCCAGTGGAAAAGAAAAAGGCTACTCACCCAAGTATTCTGGTCTGGAGAATTCCATGACTGTATAATCCATGGGGTCGCAAAGAGTCAGACATGGCTGAGCAACTTGCATTTTCACTTCACTTTCATTGTAGGAGAGGAAGCCTGAACTTAGAGAATCCATTGCTTTTATGACAAGAAGTAAGCACAACTTATCTGTCCAGAGGCCTACCTCATGTAGAACAAGAAACTCACTTTTCAAGACTGTCTTCAGCATACATTAATGTATATATGTGGAATCTAGAAATACGTATGGATGAACCTATCTGCAGGGCAGGAATAGAGATGCAGACATTGAGAATGGACATTGGACATGAGGTGCAGAAGGGAGGATGGAATGAATTGGGAGATTGGGATTGACATATATACACCACCATGTGTAATAGATAATTAGTGGGAATTTGCTGTATAGCTAAGGGAGCTTGGCTCGGTGCTCTGTGGTGACTAGATGGGTGGGTAGGGGTTGAGGGTGGGTGAGAGGTCCAAGAGGGAGGAAATATATGTATACTGATGCAATTAAAAAAAAATTCTGAGAAGCGGCTCAATCAAGAACTTTCAGTTTTGGCCTAGCAAGACATGGAGATGCACAAGAGGTTCAAAGCAGACCGACCCTCAACATCTCATCCCAATATAAAAATAATTTACTAGAAAAAAAGAAAAGACATTATTCCTCCAATGCAGCAGTCATAATGAATTTAGAAATTCCTGATTTCATTTTTTTACCTCTGCAAATTCCTAAGCTTTTTTTCAGATAATCAACTCATTTTAAAGTATTTTATATCTGTTCAATCACATTTAAAATTTACATTTAACACTAATTATAAATTTTCAGAAAAATTACTTATAATCTAGCTTTAGAAATAAGGCAACAAACAAGATAATTTTAAATTGAGCTAAATGATGGCAGGAACTAAATAGAACAACATGAGAATATGATTGGGACGAGAATAAGCACTTAGATAGGGAAGTCTGGAAATAACCTTTCTGAGAAGGAAACTTTCATGAAATGTCCTAAAGGACAAAAAAAAGGATCAGCCATTATAAAAAATAAAAACAAAGTTCAAAAACAGTAACTGAGGAAATAGTTTTTTGCAAGGCAACAACAACAAAACTCAAAAGCTGGAAAGACTTTACATGTCTGAGAAACAGAAACAAGGAAGAAATTACATTAACAAGGCTAATCCATAACTTTGGAGTATAGTGACCAAAAGAAAGTCGCAATACAGTAAGGAGAGGTAGACAGGGCCAGATGGCATGGAGCATTGGAACTCATGGCAACATTTGATTCCATTCTAAGTATAATGAAAAGAGTTTTGAGCAGGGAGATTAGATGATGACCTATATTTTAAATGATCCTTGTACTGAGAACAAATTAAAGACAAGAGTAAAAGCAAAGAGACCAGTTACAAGGCTACTGACGCAGTTCAGGCAAAAGACAATGGTTGCTTTTATGAAAATAGCAGCAGTGAAAAAAAGAAAAGTGAAGACATTTCATGTATTTTTAAGATAAGATTAATGTGATTTTCTGGAAGAGAAAGAGCTAATTCAAAGATGAAACAGTTTGGGGGATAGATGGAAATTGAACTGGGAAGACAATGAAAGGAGCAGGTTTGGGTGTGAGAGGTGATTAGCAGCTCAGTTTTTAGACATGTTAAGTTTGAGATGCAGAGGAGAAATCCAAATGGAAATATCAAAGATGTTACTGAATAAATGATCCTGAAGCTCTAAAGAAATACCTGGATTATAAAGATACTTCAGAAGCTCTTGGCACAAAGACAATATTTAAAGTAATGGTGATTAATGTGATCAGAAAGGACATGGTACTCAAGAGGAACCAATATGCCTGCCTTCCAGCATCTGAAGGTCAAGTACTGAGAAGCACCAGCAAAGAACACGATGAGTCACTACAAGAAGCAAAAGGAAAACCACATGCGGTGATGTCCTTAAAACTAAGAAAAGAATGAAGAGCCTCCTGTTGTACCTGATGGTACCGACAAGTTTCTTTTTTTGTTTGTTTGTTTTGTTTTGTTTTGTTTTTTCTTTCTTTTTTTTTTTTTTACAGAAGATCTTATTTTTATTTTTTTTATTTATTTAATACTTTATTCTATTTTACAGTACTGTATTGGTTTTGCCATACATTGACATGAATCAGCCACAGGTGTACACGATCTCCCAATGCCGAAGTCCCCTCCCACCTCCCTTCCCACCCCATCTCCCCGACTTATCCCGTACACCAGCCCCAAGCATCCTGCATCCTGTATTGAACATAGACTGGTGCTTCATTTCTTATATGATAGCATACAATTCCAACAAACTGGATATCACTGAGACTCTGAACATAATCAGGAGTGGAGTGGTGAGGCCAGAAGCTACAGTGCAATTATTTAAAAAGTAGCCAGCCACAGGAAAAGAGTAACAGCTCTGATCCCTATTGGCAGCGAATCTTCATGTTTAGACAATGCTCCATATCTCTTTCAAAATTTCTGGTACCACCACTGTGATATTAAAACTGGGAATCTATGGCAAACTTCTTAATTATGAAGTGATTCTTTCTGTAAAAAGTCTAATTCTTCCTTTGGCGGTGCTTGTGTGCTAAGTTACTTCAGTCATGTCCAACTATTTGCAACCCTGTGGGCTGTAGCCTGCCAGGCCCTTCTGCCCATAGAATTCTCCAGGCAAGAAAACTGAAACTTATAACTGCAAATTAAAAGAGATATCAATGGAGTCCACTTAAATTCGATTTCATTCTTACAAGACAGTGTATTCTAAATTATTAATAGAATGTTATCTCTTACTATAAGAAAAAAAAGATGGAGTAAATTATTCTGAAATCTAGCCAATCTGAAATTCATAATCACTTCATTTGTATGCGATTAAAGCAAATATTTTGGTAGGTTTAAAAAAGTCATTATTACTTTTAAGAAAGAAAAATAAACTAACGCTGAGATTAAGAGAAGACAAACTGAATCATCCAATCAATCTCTAGGGTTATTTATATAAATATATTCCGAAGATATCAAGATCATGCAAACCAAACACCAATATATATATATATATCAGTGTAGCAAAATTAGAATATCATACACTGCTTTATCAGGATTTACTAATAATTTAGAAGTTTGACAGTATTTCTTAATATTGCTGATGGGGCAATAATGGGGTGACTGGAGGCAGTGGCTTTCTTCTCTGTGTCTCCTATAATCAGCAGATTCCTCATTCTGCCACTTTATCTTGTGTAAATCTGAACTCCTTACTTAATCTTTTGAGTCTCACTTTTCTCATTTAAAGTAAAGATTTATTTATTTATACAACAGACATTTGTTGAACCCCTACAATTTACCAAAATTAGTATCTAAATCATAATATCCATATCATAGTCTGAGAATAAAAATTCCTGACTCAGAGTTAGTACTCAGGCATCATATCAATTCTCATTTTTTCCTATATCAGGGTCTTTACACAAGCTGTTTACTGTGCCTTGAATACTCTTCATCTCCTTATGCCCCAATTTCACCTAACTTATATGAGTCCTTCTGATACCAGTCTTCCCTGCTCCTCTCACACTATATGAGGTCCCTAAGTTATAAAATATTCTAGTACCCTGTGCTTTTTCATCATACCATTTATCACAATTATAATTATTTGAGGAATTATTTACTCCTCATTTGCCTCCTCATTATTTTATTTACTTTGGTTAGGACATTATCTTGAGTAAGTGAAATGAGCTGGAATTTTATTAGAGAAAAGGATGAAGGGGACTAATTCAAAGATGATTTCAAGCTTTCTAGATTGAACAATGTTGTCATTAATAAAAGAAAATAAGAGTTAAGGGGGAAAAGATCATGAGCTTTTGTTTTAAACCTGCTGAAACAAAAGGGCTCGAAGAGAACATGGGGCAGGGGTGAAGGGTGGGGCAGATACTCAAGAGACAGCTGAAAATATGATAAGAGATGAGAACTAAAGGTTTNTAAGAGTTAAGGGGGAAAAGATCATGAGCTTTTGTTTTAAACCTGCTGAAACAAAAGGGCTCAAAGAGAACATGGGGCAGGGGTGAAGGGTGGGGCAGATACTCAAGAGACAGCTGAAAATATGATAAGAGATGAGAACTGAAGGTTTTATGTGATAGATTAGCCTGGGAGACTATGAAGGAAGGCTAAAAGCAGTATGTTGAAGAAAACAATGAAGCACATGTCAAGGGTTGTATAATGGTTAATTTGATGGGTCAACTTGGCTAGGCCATGATACTCAGCTACTTAGCCAAACAACAGTCTAGATATTTGTGTGAAAGTGTCTTTTCTTTTTAGATGAGAGTAGCATTTAAATCAGTGTAACATTTAAATTTAATGTGGGTGGGCCTCATTCAATCAATTGAAGGCCTTAATAGGAGCAAAACCCCTTGTACTCTCCAAAGGAAGGAATTCTGCCAGAAGACTGCTTTCACACTCAAACTGCAACAATTCCATTCTCCAGCATGCCAGCTAACCCAAAGATTTGGGATTTGCCAGTCTCCACAACTGTATAAGCCTATTCCTTGCTTTAAAAAAAACTCTCTATGTAGATAGAAGTATAGATGGATGGATGGATGGATGAATGGATGGATGGACAGGCAGACAGACAGACAGATATATATAGAGAGATATATAAACATTCTAATTGGTTCTGCTTCTCTGGAGAACACTAATGAATATAGGCGATTTTGAGAAGAGTAAAAGGGGTAACTGATTTAACATGATTTCAAATCACAAAAGACGTAGAAAGTAAAATTCAAATGAATGACAATCAACCCAGAATCTGTGGTTGTGAATTTTGAATTACTGATGATCTATGCCTGTGGCAACATTAGTATATAGGGGTTTCTGTGACAGATCTTTCATGAAAATAGAAAATAAAGTAAAAGAAAGGGTAAATTTAGGTGTTAGTTTGACTGATGAAATATTTACTCATAACTCTGTAAGCCTTAGGCAAAAACAATCAACAATCTCTATGACCAAAACATTGAGGACTTTGTAACAGAATTTGTAATGTGAAGTAAACTGGACAGTGAAGCCAGTGATGGAGACAACTTCAGTTCCATTCAGCCACAAGCACGTGGGAACTGCTGAGTCTGAAGTCCTTTTTCTGCCTGGTGTCCTAGATTTCAAAACAAAGAACGAGTGGCACAAATGTGGCAGAACACTGTAAGACTTGAATGGATGTTAATAACCATCTACTCCAAATACTTTGTGCTCCTATAAAGTAAGTTCATTGTCCCAAGATGTTAAGTGAATAACCCAAAGCCATACAGGTACGGTACAACTTTTAGAAATAATAAAAAAAAATAATAAGATACTAGCAGATCTTTTACAAAACAGTCTTATATTGCCGAAGATGCATTTAGGTAAATCCCATACAACTGGGAGAATTCAATGAACCTATAGTATTGGATGTAGAGCCCTGATGCTCACTATCATCCAGTAATATTCTAAATTTTTGTTGCCTTAATAATATGTAGATATATGACAAAAGAATGAATATGATCTTCTAATTCACAAAAGTCTTGCAATACTCTTATTTTACTTACACCATGCTCAGGTGAAACGTAATGATTCTCTAAGGTCACTAAGTTCAGAAGACTTGAACTGGAACCCAGGTTTTCTGACCTTTATCAGCACCCTTTTTGACACATTCCTATTTAGACCTAAGGTTATATAATTAATCTGTATGACAGGATAAGACCTCAGGCTTGAGCAATGTGTGGACAAGTGGTTTAATTTCCTGGCTGACTTGATAAAACAGGACAGTTAAAAACAAATAAGCTTCTAACAGGTTTTATTATTTGGGTTTTGGAGTTTGCAACATCACCAAACTATTAAGTAAAAGGGGCCAAGCTTTTGTATTCCTGATTTATAAGAAACTAAGACATAATTTTTTCTCAAAAGAAGTGCAATGAGTAAATGAAAAAGTAATTCTGTATAAATGAAGCATATGTTTTTATAGCATTCAACATCTTATTTCAGGTTATCAGAGAATATGAATTCATTCTTAAATTTTTTATTAAAAAAAAAAAACAAGTTATTCCCTTGTTTCCTAATGAAGCAATAAATCCTTCAGGACAAGGCATATCCACAGAATATGACACTTTACCTTCAGATTCACATGGCATTGTGATAAATCCATCAGTATGTGCAGTGATGACAGATGTGATAAAGAGATCATCATGGTTTTCACTGCCTATATTTTATTATTTGTAACAGCCATCTTCTATTTCTGGAAAACATTCCCAGCTGCCTGCAGCAGAGCTAGGAGTCAGAGTTGGAAAATATGTTGTTTCTCTCACAGTTTACAACCTATCTTGCCTACCACTAATTATGCAGTACAGATAGGCAGAAATAATACTTTAGAAAACATGTCTTGAACACTGGTTTCATAATAACCTTATTTCTGATCTTTCTTATTTCAGGGTTTTCAAAGACTCATTAAAAAAGTCTTCTTTGCAGTGTTTTATAACCTTTTGACATTTTCTTCTTATACCAGTCATGTCGATTTTTTTTCCTTAAGTCTATAAATAGGAAGGTTGAGAAGGAAGAAATGGACACATTAACCCCTGTACATTTGGAACCTGACAATCAGATTTGAGGTAGGGAGATTATATCATTACTTTGGTTTTTATTTTCTTTTAAGAGTATATTGTAAAATGACTAAAGCATGCCATGTAAATTCTGTTATCATCTTAATCATCAGTGAAATACACATGCATTTCATATACAATGTATTTACAACTGATACAACAGTAACGGAACTGTGTTCTTTTGCATGACTTTTTTTCTGAGGACAACACTAGCTCCTTTTAAAATAGTGAAGCATTTTCATAGTTGTTAGTATGATCTGCAATTATATTTTTCCAGGGAAAAGAAGACAAATTATAAGTGACACAAAATCCTAGACCTTTTGATCACTTTTATAAGTCTAGCTTAACCCTGAAAGTTAAAGTCACTCAGTTGTGTCTGACTCTTTGTGACCCCATGGACTATACAATCCGTGAAATTCTCCAGGCCAGAATACTGGAGTGGGTAGCCTTTTCCTTCTCCAGGGGAATCTTTCCAACCCAAGGATCAAACCCAGCTCTCCCACATTGCAGGCAGATTCTTTTTACCAGTTGAGCCACCAGGGAAGCCCAGTTTAACCCTAGCTTATTATTATTGTCGCTTTATATTTCTATGTTTTGGTTATTTTTCCCTCTATAAAATGATAAAATGCACTATAATTATTTGCTTTCTGTATTACTTGAATTTAGTTATAAATTTACTGTATTCTCATTATATGAGATCCTTTACCACAACTATTATGCTGATTAAAATTTTCTTTTAATAACCCTCCCCCACCATTTCTTACAGGTTATATCTGATCAGACAAATGCATGGAAGAGAAATAATGAAGCAAAATACTTCACACACAGAGTTAATCAGCCCTAATTAAAAAGTGACTATCATACAGAAATATACTAATTGAAAATTCATATTTATTATTAGAATAACCTCTTTCTGAGTATCACATTCTCCTCAAAGACCATTTTTATTCATATAAGAACAGTACATTTTTGTATAACTTATAAATAGTCCTTAAGAAATGTATTATAATGTGAAAGAAGATATTTCTTATAAATAGAGACAGTTTGACATTTACAATTAACTGAATCACACATCAAAAAAGCGGAGCTAGGGTAGGGAGGTTTACTGAGTCTGTAAACCATTCAAACTGATGCCTTGACTGAAGAAATAGGCATAACCTATGTTATCAAAGCTACATCAAACATCACTGTTTCAATGAAAGAAAAAAAGACATTTCAATTAGAAATAGTGGTCTGCGGTCATTTAAATGTCTCTAAGACCAAAACTAACTGATAAATTAACTGTATAAAATACTCATCTAAAATTAAGATAAAAAATTAAAACTAACAAAATATCAGACTGGGTAGCTTAAACAACAGAAATTTATTTTTCACAGCTATGAAAGCTGCAAGTCCAAGATCAAGGTGCTGGCAGCTTTGGTTTATTGTGAGGGCCTCTCTCCTTTTCTAGCACAATGCCTTCTTGCTATGTCCTCAAATAATCTTTTCTCTATACACATCCATCCCTGGTGTCTCCTTGTTTGTTCTAACTTTTTATAAGGACATCAATCAGATTCAATTAGGGCTCACACTTATGGCCTCGTTTTAATTTAATTACTTCTTTAAAGATATTCTTTCCAAATAAAGTCACATTCTGAGATGCTGGAAATTAGGACTTTAATATATGAATTTTGAGGGAACACAATTCAGCCCATAAATAGAGATATACCCAATAATAAATGTTGTGTTGCTTTTCCAAAATATTACTTGAACAACTTTTGCATATAATGAACTACTTTTTCAAAGACTCTGTTTGTAAAAGCATTCTGTAATTTTTTAAGTGTAACTCTGTATGAACCCTTGCCTGGAGAATCCCAAGGATAGGGGAGCTAGGTGGGCTGCCGTCTATGGGGTCGCACAGAGTTGGACACTACTGAAGTGATTTAGCAGCAGCAGCAGCAGCAGCTGTATGTACCCTAGAGTCAAATTGCAACATTACATAAGCACACTTTTCATCAAGTTTTTTATTTTAGTGAAAGCTATCTCTTCTTCGTGTTCAGTTTTCTTCTTTTGCTAATTTCCATTAGAGAAGTATTCCCAAATCTTGAAATCTTCTCTAATAGTCAAACACTATGACTTCTCCTTTATTTTCTTAAACATTCAACAGCAATCTATGCTGAGCATTCCTTAAATATTTTTCAGAATGCCTTTATCTCTAACCTATAATAGTGAAGTCTTTCCGATGATATACAGACAATATTCCTTGCCACTGTGCTTCCCATATGTGATATTTTTAGTGACAATTTTTCAGATTATAATTATTTGGTTACCTTACTCATCTGGCCTTTCCAGTTTGAGCTGCTTTTTCTACTGAGTCTCATAAAATTCATAGGTTATATATAAAAATTACATTATCTGAATGAAGTGAGGATCACAGGTACAATATTAAGTTACTATATCAAAATAAGACAATTTTCACTGATAGGAAAAGTCAGATTAAATTATGCATAGCTGAAAATGCCTACACCTTTGAACTGAATTGGACTCAAAACCACCGAAAACTGGTCTTTGTATGTCATTTAGAGTGGGTTGCTCATGTATGATATACAATGCTTAATAGCACTTACATCTACTTAAAAGATACTACTTTTTATTCTTCTGAAACTGAGCAGGACTCTGCAGAGCCCTAAGTACAAAAGCTCCTTTAGTTCCCCCTTTCTTTTTTGTAGAAAAAGGCTTTAGTCTCTGAGGTCTTCCCAGAATTCCAACAAGCAGTTAACTAAATAGAAAAATGAGGGAATATAGAAACAAAAGAAAAGTAGCCAAACAAGAAAAGTACTGAGATTTTAAACAAAAATCTCAGGAGGAAAAAAAAAAAAAACAACCAACGAAGTCCTGGACAACTCCTCATAACAATCTGACTCACATTTGTGAGATATAAACACAATGACTCTCTGCAACCCAGGTGTATAATAGGGATATGTACCAACCACAAGTACATAAACCCCAGACTGGTTGGTGCCAGAAGACTAACGATTAAGATTCCCAAAACATCACCTTGTTACCTCACTACCAACTAGTCAGAGGAAAGTCATAATTCTGTAATAATCTTCACCTCAAATGTTGCCTTTAAAAACTTTCCTGGGGAGTTCCCTGGTGGTTCAGTGGTTAGGACTCGGCACTTTCAATACCATATGTGTGTCAGCTGTTCAGTCGTGTCTGACTCTTTGCGACCCCATGGACTGTAACTCACCAGGCTCCTCTGACCATGGGGATTCTCCAGGCAAGAATACTGGGGTGGGTTGCCATTTCTTTCTCCAGGGTATCTTCCCTACCCAAAGATCAAAACCGGTTCTCTTGCATTACAGACAGATTCTTTACTCTGAGCCATAGCCCAGGTTCAATCCCTGACTGAGGAACAAAGATACTGCATGCTGCACAGCATGGCAAAAACAAACAAACAAAATTAAAAACCTTCCCTGAAAGCCATTGAGAAGTTCAGGTCTTCTGAACACAGCTGCCTGTTTTCCTTGCTTGGCACTCTGTAATAAACACTGTACTTTACCACAACCTGGTGTCAGTGGATTGGCTTTGCTGTGTGGCAGGTGAGAGTACCCAAGTTCACATCAATAATAATTCTTTGCATGAAACTTAAAAAATCACATCTGTCTAACTTCAAACCGCATGACAGTGAAGTGCCTAAGTAACAGGAAAATGTAGGAAAAAAATTAACTTCTTATATAGTTTGCTTTCTACTAGATTAAGGAGAGACCTATGGTTCAAGGCCACTGACTGACATTGTTTTGTGTTACAAGAGGGTGCTAAATTGTCACATGTGTTTTTCTTGCAGCTTTTGCCAGTTGGAAAAAAAATTACTCCCTCCTCAAGTGTTGAATGACAAAGCCTCCTAACATCATAAAACAAAATATCTTTTACAAGTAAAATAATTCCTCTGAATGATTATTGAGCATGCGTGTGAAGTCACTCAATCATGTTTGACTCTTGCAATCCCATGGACTGTAGCCTGCCAGGCTCTTCTGTTCATGGGATTATCCAGGCAAGAATATTGGAGTAGTTACCATTTCCCCCTCCAGGGGATTTTCCCAATCCAGGATCAAACCCATATCTCCTGAGTCTTCTGCATTGGCAGGTAGATTCTTTACCACTGAGCCACCTGAGAAGCCCCTGAATGATTACAGAAGTGTACAAATCAAAAGGGACTTCAGAAATACTGGTTGGAGGATATGGAGCCAACAAATTCTACACATGATAAATTTTAAACGTTTCAAGTTTTAGTTCCCTTCTCTCAAGATAGTGTCACATGGTGCTCTACCAGTTCAACAGGGACACTGGATAAGAAATTTTCAGTAAGGGGTACAGTAGAGCAGGTAATATTGGTTTCTGAAGAAATACTATAAAAAGATTCACAAGTTATAAAAATTTTACATACAAAAGAACCCTTAGAGAATAATAAGTAGGTTATAAAAGATAGCAATAAAATGAACATTCGTAAAGTCACCATCTAACTTAAGAAATGGAATATTACAAATACAATAGAAAGTGCTCCTTGATCTCATTTTCCAGCTTCCTTATCCCAAATTGGGTCTCAACTGATCCATCCTCTTTATTAGATATCTATCTTCCTTAATAAGACCTAGTGCTGTATCTAATAAGCACTGCATTTCAAGGTAGTAGCAAATGAAAACATATTGAGATATTTACATCAGTTGTAATGTGATATGAAAACATCTCTGGTTTAAAATGCTGACAAACTCATAATTACTGCTAATATCACTGTGATTGATTATTTTCATCCATAATTAAATATTTAATTTTAGTTAAAGTAAAAAATATGTTTTTCCATTAAAGATAAATTCTGTCTCCAGATATCAGGTTAAGAAAATGTGCTCTAAAAATAGCAGAACTAGCAAAATCCCAGTTGATAAAAGAATCTAGCCCAGAGATTTGTCTTCTTTGCATATCAGAATTTACTAGATACTGAAACGGAATACATGCTTAATATCTCTATGCAGGTCCTTCATGCTCTACTAATAGACCTATCACTCTGTATTACATACGATGCCTTTTCTTAAGAAGACTCCCAACATATCTGAGTGTGAGATTACTACTCTGGAAGAATGACGGGGAAACCTGAGGTAATGCTATCTGGTAATAGCAGGGGGCACAACTTAACAAAAGTGACTAAATATATACATGTTGATCTTAAGAGTAGAAGACTGAGCAGCAGTTCAGAAAATTACTGATTGAACAGACAACTGATATTCTCTATGTTAATTCTTTCTAAGAAATAAATTTAAAATGAAAAAATTTAAAGTGTTTTAACTTAAAATGGAAAATAAAACTTAAGATATTGAAAAACGTAAGTCTATTATCTTAACACTACAAATTTTGTCTATCAACCTTTGTCCATATTTATTTAAATGATGGCAGTCATTATATATATATATATATATATATATATAATTTTCATATTTTACTTTTATTTCCTGTATATTTCTTATTTGTACTTNGAAACATGTATATTATCATATGTGAAACAGATCACCAGTCCAGGTTCGATGCATGAGACAGGGTGCTCAGAACTGGGGCACTGGGATGACCCTGGGGGATGGGATGGGGAGGGGCTCAGGAGGGGGGTTCAGGAAGGGGAACACATGTACACCCGTGGTGGATTCATGTCAATGCATGGCAAAAACCGAAAAAAGAAAAAAAGAAACATAAAATGACACCACTAAGGAATCCAAGTTTTAAAATGCTGAGAGAAAGTCTGAGGAAAAACTAATCTCAATTAACTCAGAAAAAATTACTTTTGCAACATTTTAACATTCATAAGATATAATAAGAAAGCCAGGAGATGCAAGATACATCTCCAAAATGGAGATTTAAAAATTCTCTGACAAATCCAATCAGGAAGAAAAACACGTGATTCAAGGTTCAGAATTCGGGTTTGATCCTGCTTTTGCTTATTTATTGATAAAGTTCATTTAATAATTGTAACTGTTAAAGCAATTATTTTAACAGAGTGCAATAATCCAAAATTCTATTTGTGTGTGTGTGTGTATGTCTTAGTCACTCAGTCATGTCCAACTGTTTGCAAAAGCATGAACTGTAGCCCACCAGGCTCCTCTGTCCATGGGATTTTCTAGGCAAGAGTACTGGATTGAGTTGCCATTTTCTTCTCCAAGGGATCTTCACAACCTGGGTCTCCCGCACTGCAGCCAGATCTTTACCATCTGAGCCAAACTATAACTCAGATGGTAAAGAGTCTGCTTGCAGTGTGGGAGACCCAGGTTCAATGGCTGGTTCAGGAAGATCCCCTGGTGAAATGGCAACCCACTCCAGTATTCTTGCCTGGAAAATTCCATGGACGGAGGAGCCTGTCAAGGCTACAGTGCACGGGATCACAAAGAGTCGGAGATGATTAACTTCACTTTGTTTTTCTTCCTATTAATTCTATTTAATCACATTCAATACAACAAAATTTGAGTGATTCAGAAAAAGAATAATATACCAAACAGAATACATACATGAAAAAATCAGAAAACTTCAAAGCATTGTGTTTTACTTGTTTCAAGTATAGCCTATATAAAGTACAAATGCATATTACAGTGTAAAATTAGAGAAATTAATGCAAAATTGCATTAATTAATGTCATTTGTTTCAAAGTACATAGTCATGTGTCCTAAAGAGAAAAATGTCTTAAAAGTCAAAAAATCAATTGCTTCACTCAGAATTAGAAATTGCATTAAAGAAATAATTATATTGTTGATCTTTTTTACGCTCCTAATGGTAGTTTGGCTCTCCTTTATAGTTAAAATGCCAAAAATTTGAAAAGAACGATGTAATTTATATTTTTATACTACATAAAATTGTTATGTGGAAACCAAATTAATCTCTAGATGGGAAATCTCTTTGCTTTAATGAAGAGACACATGAACAGCTAAAATGTGCCCCAAACTTATAGTCATACTTCCCTATACTACACATGAAGAGTTATAGGTTGTTTACTTCTGTCTTAGCTAATTTAAATCAACTATTCATAGAACTAGGGCTTCCCTGGTGGCTCAGATGATAAAGAATCTGCCTGCAATGCAGGAGACCCAGGTTTGATCCCTGGGTCAGGAAGATCCCCTGGAAAAGGGAATGGTAACTTACTCCAGTATTCTTTCCTGGAGAATTCCATGGACAGAGGAGCCTGGTGGGCTATAGTCCATGGGGTCACAAAGGATCAGACATGACTAAGTGACTAACACATTCACAGACTACTCTATAATCAGAATTACTTGAGGAAAAATATGATGGAGTAANAAATGGATAAGAAAGCTGTGGTACATATACACAATGGAATATTACTCAGCCATTAAAAAGAATACATTTGAATCAGTTCTAATGAGGTGGATGAAACTGGAGCCTATTATGCAGAGTGAAGTAAGTCAGAAAGAAAAACACCAATACAGTATACTAACACATATATACGGAATTTAGAAAGATGGTAATGATGACTCTATATGCAAGACAGCAAAAGAGACACAGATGTATAGAACAGTCTTTTGGACTCTGTGGGAGAAAGCGAGAGTGGGGTGATTTGAGAGAACGGCATCGAAACATGTATATTATCATATGTGAAACAGATCACCAGTCCAGGTTCGATGCATGAGACAGGGTGCTCAGAACTGGGGCACTGGGATGACCCTGGGGGATGGGATGGGGAGGGGCTCAGGAGGGGGGTTCAGGAAGGGGAACACATGTACACCCGTGGTGGATTCATGTCAATGCATGGCAAAAACCGAAAAAAGAAAAAAAGAAACATAAAATGACACCACTAAGGAATCCAAGTTTTAAAATGCTGAGAGAAAGTCTGAGGAAAAACTAATCTCAATTAACTCAGAAAAAATTACTTTTGCAACATTTTAACATTCATAAGATATAATAAGAAAGCCAGGAGATGCAAGATACATCTCCAAAATGGAGATTTAAAAATTCTCTGACAAATCCAATCAGGAAGAAAAACACGTGATTCAAGGTTCAGAATTCGGGTTTGATCCTGCTTTTGCTTATTTATTGATAAAGTTCATTTAATAATTGTAACTGTTAAAGCAATTATTTTAACAGAGTGCAATAATCCAAAATTCTATTTGTGTGTGTGTGTGTATGTCTTAGTCACTCAGTCATGTCCAACTGTTTGCAAAAGCATGAACTGTAGCCCACCAGGCTCCTCTGTCCATGGGATTTTCTAGGCAAGAGTACTGGATTGAGTTGCCATTTTCTTCTCCAAGGGATCTTCACAACCTGGGTCTCCCGCACTGCAGCCAGATCTTTACCATCTGAGCCAAACTATAACTCAGATGGTAAAGAGTCTGCTTGCAGTGTGGGAGACCCAGGTTCAATGGCTGGTTCAGGAAGATCCCCTGGTGAAATGGCAACCCACTCCAGTATTCTTGCCTGGAAAATTCCATGGACGGAGGAGCCTGTCAAGGCTACAGTGCACGGGATCACAAAGAGTCGGAGATGATTAACTTCACTTTGTTTTTCTTCCTATTAATTCTATTTAATCACATTCAATACAACAAAATTTGAGTGATTCAGAAAAAGAATAATATACCAAACAGAATACATACATGAAAAAATCAGAAAACTTCAAAGCAGTGTGTTTTACTTGTTTCAAGTATAGCCTATATAAAGTACAAATGCATATTACAGTGTAAAATTAGAGAAATTAATGCAAAATTGCATTAATTAATGTCATTTGTTTCAAAGTACATAGTCATGTGTCCTAAAGAGAAAAATGTCTTAAAAGTCAAAAAATCAATTGCTTCACTCAGAATTAGAAATTGCATTAAAGAAATAATTATATTGTTGATCTTTTTTACACTCCTAATGGTAGTTTGGCTCTCCTTTATAGTTAAAATGCCAAAAATTTGAAAAGAACGATGTAATTTATATTTTTATACTACATAAAATTGTTATGTGGAAACCAAATTAATCTCTAGATGGGAAATCTCTTTGCTTTAATGAAGAGACACATGAACAGCTAAAATGTGCCCCAAACTTATAGTCATACTTCCCTATACTACACATGAAGAGTTATAGGTTGTTTACTTCTGTCTTAGCTAATTTAAATCAACTATTCATAGAACTAGGGCTTCCCTGGTGGCTCAGATGATAAAGAATCTGCCTGCAATGCAGGAGACCCAGGTTTGATCCCTGGGTCAGGAAGATCCCCTGGAAAAGGGAATGGTAACTTACTCCAGTATTCTTTCCTGGAGAATTCCATGGACAGAGGAGCCTGGTGGGCTATAGTCCATGGGGTCACAAAGGATCAGACATGACTAAGTGACTAACACATTCACAGACTACTCTATAATCAGAATTACTTGAGGAAAAATATGATGGAGTAACCCTCAAGAGCAATTCTGAGGCTTTGTGAACTCTGCTGCTGCTAAGTCACTTCAGTCATGCTCAACTCTGTGCAACCCCATAGATGGCAGCCCACCAGGCTCCCGCATCCCTGGGATTCTTCAGGCAAGAACACTGGAGTGGGTTGCCATTTCCTTTTCCAATGCATGAAAGTGAAAAGTGAAAGTGAAGTCGCTCAGTCGTGTCCAACTCTTAGCAACCCCATGGACTGCAGCCTACCAGGCTCCTCCATCTGTGGGATTTTCCAGGCGAGAGTACTGGAGTGGCGTGCCATTGCCTTCTCCGTGAACTCTAGATGCTATATATTCCTACTACACTTTTTGACATTAACATATTTATTAATCAAGGGCATAGTGCAAAATGAACAGCTTCTCCAGATCTTCAAAGCCTCCATCAGCCTTAGTCCATGATAATGATTAGGATTTTATATTTAAATGTCAGAAGAAACTTAAAATCCCTTGACTACAAGGAGATCAAAGCAGTCCATCCTAAAGGAAATCAACTGTGAATATTCATTGGAAGGACTTGTTCAAGCTGAACTTCCAATACTTTGGCCACCTGATGCAAAGCTCATTGGAAAAGACACTGATGCCAGGGAAAATTGAAGGGAAAAGGAAAAGAGGGCAGCAGAGGATGAGATGGTTAGATAGCATCACTGACTCAATGGACATGATTCTAAGCAAATTCCAAGAGATAGTGAAGGACATAGGAGTCTGGCGTGCCACCGTCCCTCAGGTTGCAAAGAGTCAGATATAACTTAGGGACTTAACACCTCACTCAAGACCTTAACAACACCACCCATTGGCTCTTTCCTCACAAGGTCTAAACAACAATCTGGCCTAAACATCATTAGTTTTATCCATTCGGTTGGGCATCATCTCAGCTGTGACTCTCCAAAAGTCTGACTCTGCAAAACTTATCACTCAAATGGCAAGGGTAGAAAAGAGGAAATCTGTAAGAATCTTCCCTCCTTCCTAAAATACCTTAAGTCTCACACTGAATGTTTCTTTCTTCTTGGTTCTCACTTTTGTCCCACTTGATCTACAAGATAGAATTTTCTGAAGTGGGAAAAACCTGTATATCCTCAACCACACTACCAGAATCATAAGTGGATAAAAATAAATAGATAGATAATTCTGCTATTGTCACAATTCATTAATCATTTCTTGAATATTTCCAATAAAACCACAATCCCCCAAGAAAATTACTAATTTCTGAGTTATTGGCAATTTAATTTTGTCTTTGAATAATATCAGAGAAAGAGGATTGCAAATCTTGACCTATAGAGTATGTGACCTAAAAGATCAGCAACACTCCTGATTCAATGCTTACACAGGTTATGTAGATATGGAAATTAGGTTAAGACCAGCATCTGACAATTCTCAGAGAAAATCCAGTTATTTATTATTGCTGCTATAATTGTGGTGGTGGTAATATTTAAGAAGATATATCTAACATTTACCCCAGCTACAAAAAATAACCCAATAAAAGACCTACAAAATGTCTAGCCTCCACATGTGTAACTCTCTCCTATATCCTCTAAGATAAAATTATTGCAAATAAAATTAAATCAAATACCTGACAGAATAAAGTTATTAAATTTGTATGAAATCTACCACAAATGATTTTTTGGTTCAAGATTTATCTATGGTACTCCTCTCCAGCAAGATAGAATTAAAGCTGCTTTTACTTTATGAGGATAAATGAAATGACTTGTACACAGAATATTGCTAGTTACTTTTCCTTAAGCTAATAAAAATCTTATATTTAAAAAGAAAAAACAACCAATAATTTAAAAATAATATTCATTCAGTATAGCTTCAAATTCTAAATAATTTTGGATTGGACACTTTCTTATGGCTATGTGCATGCACTACTGGTCTACTAAGAATTAAAGCATTTATAATAACTTATGTAATTATGATGAATATAGATATTCTGCATTTTGAAGAGACAATATAAAATTCTATGATGTAGTGATGAGAGAATTAATTATCTTTACAACTCTTCCAAAAATGGCATCATAACTATAAACTGTAAAAAAAAGTCTTGACCATTTCCCTATTTTAATCCATTAGAAATTAATACCTGATTTCCCTAAATACTACTGTTAATGATCTTCACTGTAGTATTAAAAGGGCTTCCCAACTTGTGCTAGTGGTAAAGAACCTGCCTGCCAATGCAGAGACACAAGAGACATGGGTTTTCCCTGAGTTGGGAAGATCCCCTGGAGGAGGACATGGCAACCCACTCCAGTATTCTTGCCTGGAGAATCCCATGAACAGAGAAATCTGGTGGGATACAGTTCAGTTTAGCTGCTCATTCGTGTCTATTTGCAACCCCATAAACCACAGTAGCAAGGCCTCCCTATCCATCACCAACTCCCGGAGTCCACCCAAACCCATGTCCATTGTGACAGTGATGCCATCCAACCATCTCATCCTCTGTAGTCCCCTTCTCCTCCTTCCCTCAATCTTTCCCAGCATCAGAGTCTTTTCCAATGAGTCAGCTCTCCGCATCAGGTGGCCAAAGTATTGGAGTTTCAGATTCAACATCAGTCCTTCCAATGAAGACCCAGGACTGATCTCCTTTAGAATGGACTGGTTGTATCTCTTTGCAGTCCAAGGGACTCTCAAGAGTCTTCTCTAACNGGTGGGGGAGGGGGGGACAGCCCCCTGTTAATGACAGAAGAGTAGGTGGAAAGCATAACACAGTAAAGCAGGCAGACTCTGGTCTTGGGGGGTGGATGCTCAGGAAATTCCAGGGGGAACCCCTGAAGCTTGATCACATCCTTGCGTTTTGTCAGGCTTCCTTCCTCTTGACCTTGTCACGGGTGGGATTCCTCATGCTGGCCCCCGGCAGTAATGCCAAAGAATATTCAAACTACCACACAACTGTACTCATCTCACACATTAGAAAACTAATGCTCAAAATTCAAGCCAGGCTTCAACAGTACATGAACCAAGAACTTCAGATGTTCAAGTTGAATTTAGAAAAGGCAAAGGAAAAAGAGATCAAATTGCCAACATCCACTGGATCATAGAAAAAGCAAAATATTTCCAGAAAAATATCTCCTTTTGTTTCATTGACTACACTAAAGCCTTTAAATGTGTGGATCACAACAAACTGTGGNAAGTTGAATTTAGAAAAGGCAAAGGAAAAAGAGATCAAATTGCCAACATCCACTGGATCATAGAAAAAGCAAAATATTTCCAGAAAAATATCTCCTTTTGTTTCATTGACTACACTAAAGCCTTTAAATGTGTGGATCACAACAAACTGTGGAAAATTCTTCAGGAGATGGGACTATCAGACTAACCTTACCTGTCTCCTGAAAAATCTGTTTGCAGATCAAGAAGCAAAAATTAGAATCGGATATGGAACAATTTTAAACAATGGTTTAAAATTGGGAAAGGAGTACGTCAAGACTGTATATGATCACCCTGATTATTTAATTTACATGGAGAATATATCATGTGAAATGCTGGGCTGGATGAAGCACGAGCTGGAATCAAGATTGCTGGGAGAAATATCAATAACCTCAGATATACAGATGATACCACACTTATGGCAGAAAGTGAAGAGGAACTTAAGAGCCTCTTGATGAGGGTGAAAGAAGAGAATAAAAATGCTGGCTTGAAGCTCAACATTCAAAAAAAGAAGATCAAGGCATCTGGTCCCATCACTTTATGGTGACTAGATAAGGAAACAATGGAAACAGTAACAGACTATTTTCTTAGGCTCCAGAATCACTGCACATGGTTACTGCAGCCATGAAATTAAAAGACACTTGCTCCTTGGAAGACAAGCTATGACCAACTTAGACAGCATACTAAAAAGCAGAGACATTACTTTTCCAACAAAGGTCCATCTTGTCAAAGCTATGGTTTTTCCAGTAGTCATGCATGGATGTGAGAGTTGGACTATAGAGAAAACTGAGCACTGAAGAATTGATGTTTTTGAACTGTGGTGTTGGAGAAGACTCTTGAGTGTCCCTTGGACTGCAAGGAGATCAAATCAGTCAATCCTAAAGGAAATCATCCCTGAATATCATTGGAAGGACAGATGCTGAAGCTGAAGCTCCAATACTTTGGCCACCTGATGTAAAGAACTAACTTATTGGAAAAGCCTCTAATGCCGGGAAAGATTGAAGGCAGGCAAAGGGGATGACAGAGGATGAGATGGTTGGATGGTATCACCGACTTAATGGACATGAGTTTGAGCAATCTCTGGTAATTTTTGATGGACAGGGAAGCCTGGCGTGCTGCAGTCCATGGGGTCGCAAAGAGTCAGACATGACTGAGCAGCTGAAATGACTGACACTTCATGATTTCAATGAGATTTAAATGAGATTTTCATTCTCATTTAAATGTGATTTAAATGAGATTTTCCAGAAGTTCCCCCATTTAGTTTGCTACTATATTGAGTCACTTTTCTCAGAAATGCAGCTTCTTGCAGCTTTTTCCTAAATGGGTTCAAATCATTTTGTATATAAGCAATACTGTGCAGAAGTTAACACTGTAGACTTTGGAATCTAAGTGTCTAAGTTCACAGCTTGGCCTTGACCTTAGACAGATTACTTTCCTGTTATCGGCCTCAATTTCCATGTTTATAAAACAGAGATACTTCCTGTTAATTGCCTCTGTGCCAAAATCTCACTGGGCTTAAATTGTTCTTTTAAACAATTTATATCCCCCAAACACATCTATGTGAAAAAACCTGTAAAGAAAGTTTCAAGTATATGTCAAGTGTATTAACTGAAACTTACTTAATTATACATAAACCATTGTTTCAGTATCTGCCTGATCATCTCTTCTTAAACATGAGTTCATGATAACTGGCCTGGAAGCTAGCTATCAGTCAACACAGGAATTGCTTTTTATGCTAAATCTTTTATTTTCATTGAATTGAAGTTTAGAGTTTACAAATAATTAGTTGATTTTAAACTTAAAATATTATTAGGTAGGTAGGATAGATATTATTATCACTATTTTATAGACCAGAAACCTGAAACTTGGAAAGCTGCATTTACTCAAGCCAGTAAATTGCAGAGCTGAAACTCAAATCCAAGTTGTCTGAGTTCAGATCTAGTGTATCTAGTTAGATCTAGTCAACTGTCTCCACAAAGATGGAGACATGCTATACGTTAAATGCAATCCTCTAACGTATGTGGACTGTAATCAGAATATCATGCTATCCTTAAGTGACAGTAGATTTCCTTCATAGAAACCTCATCAAAATCATGATTCCTCTTCCCAGAAAAACCCATATTAGTTGTCAGCCGCATGTGCAGACACACACATGTGCGCGCGCGTGCGCGCGCGCACACACACACACACACACACACACACACACACTTCACATCCTTTTGTAAGTAGTTAAAGAGTTTTAAGGATGCTCTGAACCACAAAGCCAAGTTTAGAAAAATGTCTCCCTTATAGATGCTGATCCTGTCCTCCAAGGCTGGTTTTATAGAAGCTTTACTATGTATATTTTGGTTATAGTGCTATATATTTCTTTTATTTTCAAAATTCTTTATCCAAGACACATATCCTTATTTTAAAAATATTTAAAGATGCATATAGGTCATTTGGTCTACATGGTAAAAAAAGAAATTTAATTGAAATACTCAAGAGTTCACTTCTATTTTCCTAGAAGTTGTCTTAACACTTTATGGTTTCTTATCATGTTTACAGAACTGAATTGAATTGTTAAATAATAGTCATATATTTGAATTTAATTATATATATGCAATATAGTGTGCAATTAAATTGCCAACATCCGTTGGATCATCAAAAAAGCAAGAGAGTTCCAGAAAAAAACATCTATTTTTGCTTTAGTGACTACACCAAAGACGTTGACTGAGTTTCACAAAAAACTGTGGAAAATTCCTAAAGAGATGGGAATACAGACTACCTGACCTGCACCCTGAGAAATCTGTATGCAGGTCAAGAAACAACAGTTAGAACTGTACAAGGAACAACAGACTGGTTCTAAATCAGGAAAGGAGTATGTCAAGCCTGCATATTGTCACCTTGCTTATTTAACTTATATGCAGAGTACATCATGCAAAATGCCAGGCTGGATGAAGCACAAGACGGAATCAAGATTGCCAAGAGAAATATCAATAACCTCAGATATGGAGATGACACCAGTCTTATGGTAAAAAGCAAAGGAGAACTAAAGAGCCTCTTGATGAACGTGAAAGAGGAGAGTGAAAAAGTTGGCTTAAAACTCAACATTCAGAAAACTAAGATCTTGGTGTCAGGTCCAATCACTTCATGGCAAATAGACAGAGAAATAATAGAAACAGTGAGAGACTATTTTGGGGGGCACCAAGATCACTACAGATGGTGACTACAGCCTTGAAATTAAAAGATGCTTGTTCCTTGGAAAGAAAGCTATAATCAACATAGATAGCATATTAAAAAGCAGAGACATTACTTTACCAACAAAATCCATCTAGTCAAAGCTATGGTTTTTCCAGTAATCATATATGGATGTGAGAGTTGAACTGTGAAAAAAGCTGAGTGCTGAAGAATTGATGTTTTTGAGCTGTGGAGTTGGAGAAGACTTATGAGAGTCCCTTGGACTGCAAGGAGATCCAATCAGTCCTTCCTAAAGGAAATCCATGCTGAATATTCATTGGAAGGTCTGATGCTAAAGCTGACACTCCAGTACTTTGGCCACCTGATGAGAAGAACTGACTCACTGGAAAAGACCCTGATGCTGCGAAAGACTGAAGGCAAGAGGAGAAGGGGAAAACAGAGGATGAGATGGTTGGATGGCATCACTGACTCAATGGGCATGAGTTTGAGTAAGCTCCAAGAGTTGGTGATGGATGGAGAAGCTGTCTGGCATGCTGCAGTCCATGGTGTCGCAAAAAGTCGGACACGACTGAGCGACTGAACTGAACTGAATGTGCAATGTGTTAGTCACTCAGTCATGTCCGACTCTGCGACCTCATGGACTATAGCCTACCAGGCACCCCTGTCCATGGAATTTTCCAGGCAAGAATACTGTAGTGAGGAGCAGGGCATCTTTCCAACCCAGGGTTTGAAACCAGGTCTCCAGCATTGCAGGCAGATTCTTTACCGTCTGAGTCACCAGGGAAGCTGCATACACATATTTAATTACTTCTTCAAATCACTTAGAGCAGATTTGAACAAACACTTCTTGAGCAAACTCTTAACAAAATATTTTAATATCTTAAAAGTATGTGTTCATGACCCTTTCGGTCAATTGAGTAATTGACTAGTTTCTGATTAATATCAATTATTGTGTGAACATCAACGAGAATGGTAACAGAGGCAAGGGCTCAAACTCTCAACCTTGGCTGCACTTCTGAACCACCTGGGGGACCTTTAAAAATGCTTTATTCTGTGGCTCATTTCAGGAATTTTGATATAATGTATGGAGTATGACCTGAACAATGGGATTTTTTTTTAATCTAGTTAAGTTTGTACCAAAAGTTAACAATCACTGCCCTAAAGTATTTGTTTTCCTCCAGAATGGGACAATTCTCAGAAAGCACAAGAGATGATATACTTATTACATTATTATGATCTATTAAGCTAGGATAAATTGAGATTATTTTGAGGCAAGGAGCTGAATTTAACTGGAGTATAGCTGACCAAAGTGATAAATTCAGCCCACTCCTTTCTAAATCAGTTTTCATTTTTCCTTATTATAAGTCATATATAACATATAAGCTCTGACTCTAGAAACATGCAGCTACATGCTGATGACATAGTCAATGTAATTAGCCTTTCCACCATGCCTGAAGAATCATAATCCTTGATTTTGCTTAATCAGAATCATGGAATGTGGTATCTAGAAGCCTCACCTGAGCTGTGATGCACTTGCTTACTCTTAACATATCACAAAATGTCATGTATACCAAGTTGCATTTGTGAATCATAGTTTAATATACCCTATCAAAGGTTTTATTAAGAAAATTTCAAGGATGAATTTCTATCATCAGAGGAACTTTCAGGTTTTTTGCACCAGATCTAGAGTGGCTTAGGGAGCTGAAATACTAGTGAAGGGGAAAAAAGAGAAGAAATTTAGAGGAGCCCAGGGAATATGGGGACAGCCTAATAATTATAAAGTCATATTTATAATGGTATTTCTCCTGGAAATCACTTCCTCCTACACCCTCATTTCAGGAAATGCAACATAAACAACTGAAGATGTGCAGTCACCTGAGGAGCAAGAAGAGGAGAGTTGGGAGAATGGTTTCAGGGATGACTCCTTTTAAATTATCATGTAAGAAATGAAGCGCCAGTCTATGTTTGATACAGGATACAGAATGCTTGGGGCTGGTGCACAGGGATGATCCAGAGAGAAGATATGGGGTGGGAGGTGGAAGGGGGATTCAGGATTGGGAGCTTATATACACCTGTGGCAGATTCAAGTCAATGTATGCCAAAACCAATACAGTATTGTAAAGTAGAATAAAGTAAAAATAAAATTAAAAAAAGAAAAATTAAAAAATAAATAAATAAATAAATTTTTAAATAAATAAATAAATTACCTTGTGCCTCTCTCCATTCCTGTATTTAGTCAATGCAGTATAACTAGCAGAAGTCTACCTGAAAAAACTGGGAGCAAAGATCTATCTCTGGAGAAGCTTTAGCTTTTAAATGTAAACGATTAGATAAAAATGGAGTGAATGGGAAAAAATGCAAGTACATCATCATTTATTGTAGGCCTCCATTCTTTTTCCCTTCCTTCTCCAGACACTCTCATAATGNAAACTGGGAGCAAAGATCTATCTCTGGAGAAGCTTTAGCTTTTAAATGTAAACGATTAGATAAAAATGGAGTGAATGGGAAAAAATGCAAGTACATCATCATTTATTGTAGGCCTCCATTCTTTTTCCCTTCCTTCTCCAGACACTCTCATAATGTTTGTTTAATGATGCAATGTTTTTCTTAAAATTTGGTGTTTTATTTAATGATGGGCAACAGATATCCCCCCTCCCCTAAACTAAAGTATAATTCCAGGCTTAGAAAACTAAAGAGAAAATACCAAAGACTGCAAAATAATCAATGTAGTAATTATGATAATGTGTCTGCATCCTGCCTGAAATGTTAATAACTATGCCTTAATAGGAAGAACTGACTTTTACGAGTATTTAAGGGGCTAAGCATATTTTAATAGCCAAGTTTATAGACACAGGAAGTATCAATAGAATGGTAATTACTAGTGGCTGAAAAGAGAAAGAAATGGAAAGTTGCTCTTTAATGGATATAGAACTTCAGATTTGAAAAAGTTCTGAAGGAACTTTTCTGATGTTCTCATGGAGTTACACCACAACAATGTGATGTACTTAATACTACTGAACTATACACTTGAAAATATTTAAAGTGATAAATTTCACATTATGTATTATTTATCACAATAAGAATTAAAGGTAATTTCAAAGAATATAAAAGTGATTAGTAACTGGCAGAGTCAAGAGTTAGACTGTGATTCAAAATCTCATGTTCTTTTACTCTGAATTCCCCTCTGAGAACTATTCCCTAAATAATAGGTAATTAAATCATTATCATGACCACAAGCCCATTGCAATCACGCATCAGCATTCCTTTGTGGGATGACAATCAGGAATAAGCATCGACCCTGGTGCCTGAAAAGCCAGTTTCTATCCCGCCGCATTTGAACTCAAGTTTCCAAAACATCACAAGGATCTTTCTTTTAATACTGAAAACAAGTGCTCCATATGGTGTGATCACAAAGACTGGTTCACTGACTTGACCATTTTATTCCCTTTTATAATGATTACTTATTGTCATAGAGACATAGCCACTGCAAAGTAATGCTTGGTAGAACACAGCCATCTCCAGTAAATGAGGCCTGAGGACATGCCTCACTCATGTGGTGAGAAAAAGTTAATTATAACAGCGCTACACTCTAACCAATACTTTTATCTGTCAGCATTGTTACAAGGAAAGTTGGAAACCAAATAAAGGATAATTGTCCATTCTAAGCAGGATGTGACAACTTTCACCTGTGATCCATTTTTTGCAGGCAATGGCAAGACTTTCCAAACAAACTAAATCAGAAATGATTCTGANTTGTTACAAGGAAAGTTGGAAACCAAATAAAGGATAATTGTCCATTCTAAGCAGGATGTGACAACTTTCACCTGTGATCCATTTTTTGCAGGCAATGGCAAGACTTCCCAAACAAACTAAATCAGGAATGATTCTGATGGAGAGATGATGTTAAGGCCTAAGTCTGAGTTCCTCCCAGATGCTGGATTAATTGCTGTAATATAAACCTGTGGCACATAGTATTCTCCACTGATATCACCCACTGATCTCCAAGCCTGTCTGTGAGATTTCCACTAAAAGCCAAACAGTGACCTGAATAACTCATTGAGTTGTACAAGATTAGTCCAAATTTAAATAAAGCTTATATCTGGTGAAGTTAAATTTTAAACTGTTAATAGACTCACTACATATTGAACTCTGTAAGAACTATAAATACTTTTGATAAAAGAGAATTTGCTTGAGATAAATGTTAATCTAGAAATAAGTTTCTAACCCATAGCATCTAAAATTGCATTACAATTTTATCCCCCAAATTTGTAGATTAATAAAAGTTGTATTTTGGAGACCTGGGAAGAAGGGAGCTGGTGTACCCATACCATTCGTGCTTAAAATATTTTGTTGTATCATTAGGAAGCAAGGTGACTTTTTCTAGCAGGGGTGGCAAGTATATTTCAGATAAGATTACTTTTTGCAGGAAAGCTAAGTATTCAGCTAGCCTTAATGGAGTCCATTTTAGGAGACAGAGGAAAGGATCTGCAGGTTCTAATTACCAAGCCAAGCTTCTTTATATACCTCACAGGGTTATCAAAAGATGTTAAACAAATTAATGGTATTTTATCGACTTTATCTACATTCTATTTCCACATCATTTTTGGATTTGAAGGTTCACTGAGAGTCCAATGTGGATCACTCTGACTTCTGCATGTCATCAGCAGAGTTTCCGTGACCTCAAAGATTATTCTATGTTAAAAGCATCATTGACTATGCCAAGGATATGGGGTAATTGATCATGACTGAACAATATGAGTGCTATTCACTGCCCACATTTTCTTTCTAATTTAGAACTTAATCATTTGAAAACAATTTTATCACTTGGGGGGAAAAATGACTCCTTTAAAAAATGTATTCTATCAAAAACTGAGTCCAAGCAATTTCTCAACAGATCTTTCTCAATAGATACTAGGACCATACTTGTCAATGGTGCTGAATTGTATGGACATATCACATCACTGGAAAAAAATGTGACTCATCTTCAAGTTGTGTCAGTATGTGTTGTATTTAACAGGATGAATAGTCCTAGTATACATTTGCTAGGGCAGAAATGGAAAGTGCCATTAAACAGAGCTCATAAGTCTTATTTTTACAGGTCTCCCTAGGACAGAGAACATTCCTATTTAAGGTTATTCATGCTATTTCTACCACAGTCCCAGTAAGTCAAAACACTGAAGGAGCCCTGCAGTCAGAAGTGCACCATAATAAAGAGAGGCTTACCACTAGGGAATATACCAGACTCTCCTACAGAAGGCGTGCTTGTATATAAGCTACAAATTATTTCTCACCAGTTCTTTGAAGATTAGGAAATACTGGGATCAGAGTACAGAGGCTTATCTCACCCTGGACTCAGCCCTTTCTTTTTAGAAGACCTTTGTTTTCACCAAGCAGCAAATATGAGTCTTCATGATAGAAGCCCCTGATGCGTGGCTTCTGAAAGGTGCCCTGCTGTGGTATCTTGGCTGGTTGAAAGCTTGGTGTTCTGTAGGGTCACTTGAGGACCCCAAGCTAACTGAGAGTATAAATCAACTAAATTGTCTGACCCTTGGCATGTTCCAGAACATCCACAGAGGCCTCAGCCCTTGCAGGAACTGGTAGGACATGATTCTCATACACACTCAGGTGTGGTATCAGATAAGCATAAATATCATATATCTGAACCAGCAGAACACTGAGACCTGATGTGATGTGGTTAAGAATCTGCCTTGCAATGCAGGGGATGTGGGTTTGATCCCTGGTCAGGAAACTAAGATATCAGATACCTCAGAGTAACTGAGCCCAAGTGCTCTAACTACTGAGGCCCTGTGCCACAGCTAGAGAGTCCATGCACCACAATGAAAAATCCAGCATGATGCAACAAAAATGCCAGGTGCCACAACTAAGACCTGAAGCAGTCAAATAAATAATTAAATATTTAAAATAATAATAACAAAATAATAGTAATAATAGTGTTAGTGCCACTATTCTAATATGATCACATTATTTTCCACATGATGGTATATTTATATAATTTGTATATTAATTCACACATTTCAGTAATATTATATTTCACTCAATATTACTCATGTTCAATAGTTTTCACTAGTATTCATAATTATAATAATAGCTTCATGATATTCTATTTTCCTTCAAGCATCTCTTTTAGAAAATGTCTCTTCTGATATGGTTTTGAAATATGGATCCTGTACTCTCTTTTTATGTTTTAGAGTGAAATGAAAGTTTTTAATCCTTGAGATTAATATGATAAATCTTATCATTGAGATTAATATGACAAATTTATAGAATGCTAGTCATTCTATAAATATTAATTTATAACTATACAATCAATCACACATTTTTTAAAATATCTTTCATTTGAATTTTTTTTAATTAGAGCCTTTTTCCTTTTCTGAAACTCATTCTCCTACTTCAAATTTACTACTTTCTACAAAGGTTTAGAATTTCCATAATAAATTTTTTTATCTTTTATGTTCTACTTTTGTTTTCACAGGTCAGTGAATTAGAAATAATATACTTCCTTTATATCATGGTCATTTCAGCAAACATTACCTCATCATACACACAGATGCACCTTTTATAAAAAAGGATGGTTCTCTTCATTTAAATTTTTTTCTATAGTTCCAGATAAATTTCCTTTAGTAATATTAACAAAAAAGATATTTATATCATAAGTATTCTGAATGGTTGTAAGTCAGAGAATGTGTTTTTATAGACTTTACTTATGAATGACAGCATAGCTAAAGAGCTACTTTGGAACACACTTTCTTCCCTTAAAGGTTTTTTTTTTTTTTGAATTTTTTAATACATTATTCTACTTTACATTAGTGTATTGGTTTTGCCATACATTGACATGAATCAGCCACAGGTGGGTTTTAAAGTTATTATTCCATTTTAGCTTTAATTGGTACAGAGAAGAAATCCCAGCTTTTTTGAATTTGGCTCCTATGATGGTCATTTGGGTTTTTTCTCAATAAAGCATAAGTGATGATTGTATATTTAAAGTTTAGTGACTAAGGAATATACACTGCTGTAGGGATGTTTACATAACTATTTTCTTAAGGGCCCATATTAGACAATTTCATAAACTTATCCCAGCTGCCAGGAAGAAATTGATTGATGAGCACAGATTATGTACAAAAAAGTGGCAGGGATTACAATAGAAACTGAGAACTATCTTCACCTTATTATATATGCAAGGCTCTAGTTCTTTGGTTCTATGAATATATTTTCACAAATGCTTTATAGTTTTCGGAGAAGGCAATGGCATCCCACTCCAGTACTCTTGCCTGGAAACTCCCATGGATGGAGGAGCCTGGTAGGCTGCAATCCATGGGGTCGCTGAGTCAGACACGACTAAGCGACTTCACTTTCACTTTTCACTTTCATGCATTGGAGAAGGAAATGGCAACCCACTCCAGTATTCTTGCCTGGAGAATCCCAGGGATGGCGGAGCCCAATGGGCTGCCGTCTGTGGGGTCGCACAGAGTTGGACACTGAAGCGACTTAGCAGCAGTAGCAGCAGCAGTTCAATAGTTTGATAGCTTCTTTTATTCTCAAATTTTGATTCATTTCTTCCATTTTTGTAAGACTGAGGAAATACCTTCAGAGAAGTGGAAGCCTAGAGCCTCCTTTTTTGTCATGAGTAATAAAGATAGACATAGAAAATAAGAGCAAGGGTGAGCCACTGGGTTTATATACTAGGAAGAAATGGTCCAGCTGTTAAAAGGCCTCATCGATTAAACCATCCATAAA
Source organism: Raphicerus campestris (assembly GCA_006410735.1). Lineage (NCBI taxonomy): Eukaryota > Metazoa > Chordata > Mammalia > Artiodactyla > Bovidae > Raphicerus > Raphicerus campestris. Next base: position 89,541 of record SJYW01017878.1, on the reverse strand, counting down.
TGAATAGACCAATGCTTCAAGGTCAATGCTTTGTGTCCCAGACACATTGTCACAGGCAAAAATGATTTTTTTGATGTCAACTTAGCTTCTGTTGATTTTTCTCCTCTACTTAGAAAAGAAGCAAGAACAGAGAGGCTGCTTTAAAGGTTGGTACAGTCACTAAATTCCCCTAAAATAGCCTTTAAAACCCACACATACATTCTTTCTTTTCCTCACAAAGAAAGTCTGAACCAAGCACAGAAGGATTTCTGAATAAGAGAAGAATACTACTTTTCAGTTGTATAAGAGAACATGCACTGCTGCCTTCTGCCATGAAACTGATTAAGAACAGAGACCTCATAAGGTAATTGAGAAATTCCTCCACACCTCAGATGAAAAGTCTTCAGTGTGACTTCAATGATTCTCTAGAAGTCTTGTAAATTCCCTAAGAATTATGTTAAAAGCTAAATATTAAAGTAATGTACTTTCCAAAAGTTCTCAGACTGTAAGATTTCAAGCAGCAATTATAAAATTTCAAGCAGACTTTCAATTCATCTAGTCTCCCTTAGCCAGCAAGTCTTACAACAATAATATGGATATATCAAGCCAAAATATTTATTAACTTAAATCATTTCAGTTCAGATCAGTTAAGTCACTCAGTCAGATCCGACTCTTTGAGACTCCATGAATTGCAGCACATCAGGCCTCCTTGTCCATTACCAACTCCCAGAGTTCACTCAGACTCACGTCTATCGACTCAGTGATGCCATCCAGCCATCTCATCCTCTGTCGTCCCCTTCTCCTCCTGC
>SJYW01017878.1:71910-82771 GCA_006410735.1 Raphicerus campestris | reverse complement strand
TTCTAACTGTTGCTTCCTGACCTACATATAGGTTTCTCAAGAGGCAGGTCAGGTGGTCTGGTATTCCCATCTCTTTCAGAATTTGCACAGTTTATTGTGATCCACACAGTCAAAGGCTTTGGCATAGTCAATAAAGCAGAAATAGATATTTTTCTGGAACTCTCTTGCTTTTTCGATGATCCAGCAGATGTTGGCAATTTGATCTCTGGTTCCTCTGCCTTTTCTAAAACGAGCTTGAACATCTGGAATTTCACGGTTCACGTTTTGCTGAAACCTTAGTTATGTATATTTCCCATATCCTCTGCTCTGTCATGACTCAGTAGCAACTGAAGCTCTCACCAGAGCTGAAACAGAGATTTAAAAACATCATTGTAATCTTGGCTGAATTCAATTTGGGGTGGGGGAGGGAACACTGTGATTGGAAATATGAGTAAGATGAAGCAGGGGTAACTAGACTCAGAGAAACTCAAGAGAGAAAGGAAGTCTAATAGAAGAAAGAGACCTTCAGCTACAAGATTCAAAGTGTGAGAGGAAGAAGTTCAGTACTTGGATGAACTTGAGGGTGAACTGCTTCCTAATCTTTGCCTGGGAACCACTCAGTGTCTTAGAGACCTGGATACTTTTAAGTGCCAGACAATGATGATATGAATGCGTTTATTAAGATGGCAGGCAGTTTGACGTGAAAAACTTTCCCCGGTCAAAGTAGGTGGAAATCAATACCATTTGGCAGTCTTCCTCCATACTCTCAAATATGTATTCTTCAGAGCTGAATTTTTATTGTATATAGTAGTAGTAGTAGCAGTAAAGTCGCTAAGTCATGTCTGACTCTAGCGACCCTGTGGACTGTCGCCTGCCAGGCTCTTCTGTCCATGGCATTCTTCAGGCAAGAATACTGGAATGGGTTGGCATTTCCTTCTCCAGAGGGTCTTCCTGACCCAGAAATTGAACCCGGGTCTCCTGCATTGCAGGCAGATTCTTTATCGACTGAGCTATGAGAGAAGCCCTTTATTGTATACATTGTATATAGATTTTATTAATATTTTTAATATAATAAACACTTCTCATTGTTAAAATTTTTTACTAAATAGCATTCTTAATGGCCATATAATGTTCTATCCCGGTACTTGATTATTAATGAATATAAAAGGCTGTGATGAATATTTTAATACATAAATATTGAAACACTTTTCCAAGGTAGGGCTCTGAAAATGTAATTGCTGGATGAGAATGTATATTTTTATGACTTTTACTGCAGATTGCCAAAATGTTTTCTAGACATGTCTTAAGGAATTCTTCTCCCACCAAGATTTATGTGAATGACTTTCTCATCCATCAGCATAAGCAATAAGTACCACTTTCTTTTAATATTATTTATTTGATAAGTTAAAATGGCATTTTTAATCTTAATTTACATTTCTTTATTAATGAGATTAAACATTTTTCTTGTGTTCATTATCTGTACCCATATCCTTTTTCACATGACTTGTTTCTGTACTAAAAAAAAATCTTATATGTATTCATTTGAAAGTATGTATTAAGGGATAGAAATCCTTCACCTATTTTTTTTTTACAAATATTATCCCATTTAGTGTTCAAGCTTTCATCTTATGACAGTTTGACACTAAAGAGCTTTTTAAGCCCTTGATGTTTTCTCCTTTTGATTCCTCCCATTGTATACAGATATCAAATAAGTAAATATCTCAACAGTCTTACCCATATAGAGATCAAATAAATAAACACCTAAATCAAGTAATAAATTTTGCTTTGTTTTTTTATTTTATAACTTAATTTCCCAAAATTTTGATGTATTACAGTTAATATTACTGTATAATAAACCACACCAGAGAAACTCATCTCTGTTCCAAGTAGGATAGTGGGTCAACAGGGAGAAACACAACCAAGATCCTCTTTTCAAAGGATTGGCTATCCAGCTATAGGGTATGTGATCAGCTCCTTCAGGGTCTGCCTCAGATACAGAGGGTTGCTTTATCTGAGGTCACATTATTTACAGAACAGCTCACATCTGATGACTGAACAAGGCAAGAATATGAAGGAACAGCCATTTCAGACTGACCAGGACCAAATCTGATGGGCAAAATTCACTGTAGACCTTCACACCAGGTTGGTAAAGACTTTCATTGAAGTTAAGATTCTTTCTCTGCCAATCCTGCTGTTGGCCCTCCTTAGACAGATGTTGAAGTCTACTGTTTATATCAACAACTCCATCTCAGTGCTCGCTTCCAGAGAAACTAACATGCAGTAGGCAGTTCAATTGACTATTGGAAGATCCTCTTTCAAGATGGTTTACTTTTATAACTGGTAAATTAGAATGGCTGGACTGATGTGGGTTTCTATTTGGGCCTTTGGGCTTCTCCCAGCATAATGTCTTATTTTTATAAAGGTACAATTTGAAAATGTGTATTATTTTTTTATGAAGTGCAAAGCTGTGTTGATAGTTCTTATTTGTGTATCAAGTATACTATCCAAAACCTCTCTATATTTTTTGGCTGGCTTGTATAAAACAAGGAATTTCTACTCTTCAGCTTCAGAGTTTATTTGATATGTACATTCCCCACTAAGGAAACCTATCTGATGACAAAGTGAGCACTTTTACAGGCTATTATAAACTATAATAAAACTCTGTGCTTGTTTTAATTTTTACCAGTTCCATAATTTATTTAAAATTATTAACTAAGTTAGATAATAGTTTTAATGAGTTAATGACAGAGAAAAAATATTTTATTTCATTTCATATTGTATTTAATATTCAACATAAATTTTCCAAAAGAGGTACATTAATTTTTTAAATTGTTACACATCTTTGAAATTGCATAGCATGTATAACTGAAGTTAATGAATATTTAGCATCATAGCTGCATACAGGTTGATAGTATGGGAATATATTCTCAACACTACCAGAGGTGTTACAAAGATAGGAAAAAGTCACTCGTCTTTACAAAGCAATGTTTCCTCTCTATAATGATTGTCACTTTATTATGGTTAAAAATACAATGGATACTTCATCTGCACTATAACCAATGCACTTGGGAATCTGAGATCTTGGCTTGTGGATGAATGCTGCCATTATTTATAAAGGGATTTAATGGGCACAGTATTTTCAAGAATCTTTCAAGGAAGATTCTCAAAATTAAAATATCAGTTGGGTTTTTACTTCTTTAGCTTACAACATATCTTCCAAGCTACCTCATGGAATTATGCCATTTTATGAGATAGACATAAGCCTAAATGTTGCCTACACTATTCCTTTTTTAACAAATCCTGGGGGAAATGCTCTATTTTTAAAAAGCACCATATTGTTGACTCATTGAGACTCTTGTAATTCATTATGACTTTTAGATGTTTTTCTGAGATATTTGGATATAGTTCATTACTCACTTTACATTTGTACAAAGTGGTTTTTGGCCTTTGAGTGTACTAGTAAACATCCTTATATTTGTTTCTTGCTCATCAAGGTCTTTTGAATACTGTTCCTAGTCTCCAGGGGGCTGGTGCTTCTGCCCACCACCACCCCTACACTCCACCCTACCTTATCATCAAGATGTTCTTTCATGTAAAACTTAATGAAGGTGCTGACTGTGAGNTTTTGAATACTGTTCCTAGTCTCCAGGGGGCTGGTGCTTCTGCCCACCACCACCCCTACACTCCACCCTACCTTATCATCAAGATGTTCTTTCATGTAAAACTTAATGAAGGTGCTGACTGTGAGAGTCAGACTAACAATACCTTTGAAGTACCTGCTGGGTACACAGCACAGTATTCAAGTTAAAGGAAAATACAAAGAAAACAAAGGATACAGCTCAGTTCTTTAAAAGGTGGTACTTGACATGAAGAGAATGACAGACAGAAACTGAAGCATATTTTTCCAGGACAACTGTTTCCATTGTGTCCAAGTACAGATTCCAAGTGAAAATTGAGCATATGTTAAAGATAAAAAACTAATGAGATGATATGTGATCTATCAGGGGAGGTCCTAATACATGTTACTGATGGGGGTACTAAAACTGGAGAACTAATCCCTTTAAAAAAAAAAAAACACTATCAAATCACCTTCCATTTGATTCTGAACAATGAGTTTCAATCCTTTTTATCTAAAGCCCAAGTAACTGTGCACCTATAAAATTGTTCTTCGGGATTTTCACATGCTATAGATATATGTTTATATATATGTGTGTGTGTGTGTGTGTGTGTGTGTGTGTGTCTATATATATGTATATATATGTTAGGCAAAATCATATAACAATTGAGAGAATGTTCATATAATATCCTATACAAAGAAAAATTATATAATATTGAGACATTCTATAATACATAACTGCAATTTAGACATTCAGAATGTTAAAAAAATAATCTTGTAACANATATATATGTTAGGCAAAATCATATAACAATTGAGAGAATGTTCATATAATATCCTATACAAAGAAAAATTATATAATATTGAGACATTCTATAATACATAACTGCAATTTAGACATTCAGAATGTTAAAAAAAATAATCTTGTAACAATGCTTGACCTGCTGAGTATCCTAAAGATGTCTCCTGCAGGTCAAAAGTCATGGCTGCAGCTGCAGGAAGATCAGAGCCCCTCGGGTGCCAAATTCTGTTATAGATTTAATCTCTAATCAACTCCTAGGCCATCTAGTTTGGAATTTGGAAGTGTTCTCACCTCTGAGACAGGAATCAGCCAGTAGCACCTCAATCTATGAATGAAGAGTCTGTGGCCAGGTAAGTTCAGAAATGCTAGGTACAATATTTCTTTTTAAAAAAAATTTAGCATTCAAAGCTTCAATGAGCATCTCAAATTTTTTGAAAGTGTGTTTAACTCTGTTTAACTCAGTATTTTCCAAGCCCATTTGGCCAAAGAACTCATTTAATATAGTATCTCTGACACCTTACAGAAATAAGAGTTCAGAAGAATATTTATAGAAAAACACTAATTTATCAAACCTCCATTTAATAAAAACTTAGCATCTTCCTCATGAAGTTAGTGTGTTTCTCATCTATGTTTCAGAGACACTTAAGATGAGTTAAAGTTACCTGCACCCTCAAGACACTTTCAAAGTAGAATAAATGAGAGATTAGAAATTAACTGCATTCCCAAGCAGGAAGATTTTAGTGCCAAAGAGGTCCAAAAGGGCATGCAATTGGATTACCAAAAAAGGAAATAAATAACCCAACAAGATGAGAGAAGTCTTCAAAGATAATGTGGAATTAAAAGCCTGTCTTAAAAAAATAGGTAAGATTTTGCTATGTATGAGAAGGCAACAGTACATAGAGACAGTACCAAGGTGAAAAAAAATCAAGAGTTTTGGGGAAGTGTTGAGAACAGATGTACTGAAGTATGCATAAGAAGGGCAAGAAGTATAAAACTAAACCAAATTAAGGCCCAAATGTTCCAGCACTTAACTTTCATACTTAATGAGCACCTACTATATAGCAGTGACCAGCAGAAAGACTGATACAACTGGAAACAAGTCTGACCATGTAAGCACAGTTCAGTTCAGTTGCTCAGTCATGTCCGACTCTCTGCGACCCCATGAATAGCAGCACACCAGGCCTCCCTGTCCATCACCAACTCCTGGAGTTCACCCAGACTCACATCCATCAAGTCAGTGATGGCATCCAGCCATCTCATCCTCTGTCGTTCCCTTCTCCTCCTGCCCCCAATCCCTCCCAGCATCAGAGTCTTTTCCAATGAGTCAACTCTTCACATGAGGTGGCCAAAGTACTGGAGTTTCAGCTTTAGCATCATTCCTTCCAAAGAAATCCCAGGGCTGATCACCTTCAGAATGGATTAGTTGGATCTCCTTGCAGTCCAAGGGACTCTCAAGAGTCTTCTCCAACACTACAGTTCAAAAGCATCAATTCTTCAGTGCTCAGCCTTCTTCACAGTCCAACTCTCATATCCATACACGACCACAGGAAAAACCATAGCCTTGACTAGACGGACCTTAGTCGGCAAAGTAATGTAAGCACAGTAGGTCAATAATTAAATCAAGATTTTCAACACATTTTGGTTAAGATCTTATGACAAGGAAAATACAAAATTTTTAAAGAAATCTCTATACCATCTGCCATAGTGGCTGTATCAATTTACATTCCCACCAACAGTGCAAGAATTTGCTGTATGGCTCAGGAAACTCAAACAGGGGCTCTGTATCAACCTAGAGGGGTGAGGAGGGGAGGGAGATGAAGGGAGTTTCAAAAAGGAGGAAATATATGTATACCTATGGCTGATTCGTGTTAGGTTTAACAGAAAACAGCAAAATTCTGTAAAGCAATTATCTTTCAATAAAAAACAAATTAACAAAAAGTAATTAAAACAAAGAATAATAGAAGGGAAAAAAATTTTAAGAGCATGTAACATTTATAACAAACATAGTCAAAGACTGCTTCTTAGAGGAATTTATAACTGTCAGCCATGGGGAGTCATCTAAGTTATCTGTTTTAATAATTGGATCAGACCTTTCTTTTCCAAAGAATTCATGGCCAATATGAAAGATCGAGTGGAAGAAGAATACACAAGAGACAAGAGACCTAGTTAGGAGTAAGCATTCCATTACCTAGTAAAGTTCATAAGCTCCAAACTAAAGGCAGAGTTGGCAATTGAGGAGAGCAGATGGATATAGACGAAGCTAAGCATGTTCTAATGACCAATCAAACACTGAGTTAAAGAAGAGGGAAAAAGAAAACTATTTCACAATTTCCCTTCTGAGATCATCAAAGAGTTCGTTTTATTTCTACAATACTCTGAAACAAAATATCAGTAAGTATAGAATACAAATTCTCAAAAGATGTATTAATCACCTAATTTCATTCAGAGATATACTTTCTCATTCGCACACACACACACACACACACACACAGATTCTTCAGTAAAAACAGTTATCATCCAAAGCAACCAGTCCATTATACTTAAGCAGTTTCACTGAAATGATCCAAGAAGTTTTATTATCTCTGACCTTTGGAAGAACGCCTATGAAGTTCATTACACATCTTCACTTAAGAATCTTTTCCCTGCAAATACCATCAGTTTATCACAATCCAGCAACTGCGAAGCATGTTTGATTTTCTGAGTGTTCTATCTTTGCATTTGGTAATATAGTTTCATCTACACTTTTTTCTGTCTGCACCAATTTTCTCTATTAAATTACAAATTTAAGATCTTTGTAATCTTATGCATGCATATCATTTCTTCATTCTATTCTATTGTGTGCATATGCTCAGTAATGTCCAACTCTTTACAACCCCATGGACTGAGGCCACCAGGCTCCTCTGCCATGAGATTTACCAGGCAAGAATACCGGAGTGGGTTGTCATTTCCTTCTCCAATGGATCTCCCCAAATCCTGAATATTAACTCATTCAATAAATATTTTTTAGTATAATTCACTAGAAATATAAACAAAATAAGAATTACACGAGGTAAAGCTCTTAAGATACAGTTACCTCCATTCAGTTCAATTCAGTCGCTCAGTTGTGTCTGACCCTTTGCAACCCAATGGACCGCAGCATGCCAGGCTTCCCTGTCCATTACCAACACCTGGAGCTTACTCAGAATCATGTCCATTGAGTTGATGAGGCCATCCAACCATCTCATCCTCTGTCATCCCCTTCTCCTCCTGCCATCAATCTTTCCCAGAATCAGGGCCTTTTCCAATGAGTCAGTTCTTCTCATCAAAGTATTGGAGTTTCAGCTTCAGCATCAGTCCTTTCAATGAACAGTCAGGACTTATTTCCTTTAGGATGGACTGGTTGGATCTCCTTGTACTCCAAGGGATTATCAAGAGTCTTCTCTGACAACACAGTTCAAAAGCATCAATTCTTTGGTGCTCAGCTTTCTTTATAGTCCAACTCTCACATCCATACATGACTACTGGAAAAACCATAGCTTTGACTAGATGGAACTTTATAGGCAAAGTAATGTCCCTGCCTTTTAACATGTTATCTAGGTTGGTTATACCTTTTCTTTCAAGGAGCAAACATCTTTTAATTTCATGGCTGCAGTCACCACCTACAGTGATATTGGAGCCCAAAAATGTAGTCTCTCATGGTTTCCATTGTTTCCCCATCTATTTGCCATCAGGATTTGACCTGATGCATGATCTTAGTTTTCTGAATGTTGAGTTTTAAGCCAACTTCTTCACTCTCGACTTTCACTTCCATCAAGAGGTTCTTTAGATCTTCTCCTCTTTCTGCATATCTGAGGTTATTGGTATTTCTCCTAGCAGTCTTGATTCCAGCTTGTGCATCATCCAGCTTGGCATTTTGCATGATGTACTCTACATTTAAGTTAAATATGCTGCTGCAGCCACTGTTAAGTCGCTTCAGTTGTGTCTGACTCTGTGCAACCTCATAGACGGCAAGCCAACAGGCTCCGCCATCCCTGGGATTCTCCAGGCAAGAATACTGGAGTGGGTTGCCATTTTCTTCTCCAGTGCATGTGCAGGGTGACAATATACAGACTTGATGTACTTCTTTCACGATCTGGAACAAACTGTTGTTCCAAATACAGTTCTAACTGTTGCTCCATATACAGTTCTAACTGTTGTTTCATGACTTCCTTATAGATTTCTCAGGAGGCAGGTCAGGTGGTCTGGTATTCCCATCTCTATAAGAATTTTCCAGTTTGTTGTGATCTACACAGTCTTGTGATTCACAAAGGCTTTGGCATAGTCAATAATGAAGAAGTAGATGTCTTTTCTGGAACTCTCATGTTTCTCTGATGATCCAATGGATGTTGGCAATTTGTTCTCTGGTTCCTCTGCCTTTTCAAAATCCAGCTTGAACATCTGATAGCTCATTGTTCAAATCTGTTGATGCCTGGCTTGCAGAATTTTGAGCATTACTTTGCTAGCATGTGAGACGAGTGCAACTGTGTGGTAGTTTGAACATTCTTTGACACTGCTTTTCTTAGGGATTGGTATGAAAACTGACCTTTTCTAGTCCTGTGGGCACTGCTGAGTTTTCCAAATTTGCTGGCATATTGATGCTTTTACAGCATCATCTTTCAGGATTTGAAATAGCTTAACTGGAATCCCATCACCTCCACTAGCTTTGTTCATAGTGATGCTTCCTAAAGTCCATTTGACTTCGNCATTTTTCCCCCTTTATAGTTTTCAGAGTAATTATGAACTCTAACTACAAAGTTTCCTGTTCTCTCTTCTCTTACCTTTCTTAACTGGATTTCTCTAAATTAATTTTCTAGTCATATTTTTTATCAGTTCATTTCAGTCACTCAGTCCTGTCTGACTATTTGCAACCCCATGGACTGCAGCACACCAGGCCTTCCTATCATCACCAACTCGAGGAGTTTACCCAAACTCATGTCCATTGAGTTGGTGATGCCATCCAATTATCTCATCCTCTGTCATTCCCTTCTCCTCCTGCCTTCAATCTTTACCAGCATCAGGGTCTTTTCCAATGAGTCAGTTCTTCACATCAGGTGGCCAAAGTATTGGAGTTTCAGCTTCAGCATTAGTCCTTCCAATGAATATTCAGGACAGATTTACTTTAGGATAGACTGGTTGGATCTCCTGCATTCCAAGGGACTCTCTAGAGTCTTTGCCATCACCACAGTTCAAAATCATCAAATCTTTGGTGCTCAACTCTCTTTACAGTCCAACGCTCACATCCATACATGACTATGGAAAAACCATAGCTTTGACTAGATGGATATTTGTTGGCAAAGTAATGTCTCTGCTTTTTAATATGTGTCTAATATGCTTCTATGTTGATCATATCTTTATTCCAAGGAGCAAGCATCTTTTAATTTCATGTCTACAGTCAACATCTGCAGTGATCTTGGAGCCCCAAAAAAATAATCTCTCACTGTTTCCATTGTTTCCCCATCTATTTGCCATGCAGTGATCTCTGGTTCCTCTGCCTGTTCTAAATTCAGCTTGAACATCTGATATTTCATGGTTCACAACTGTTGAAGCCTGGCTTGGAGACTTTTGACATTACATTGCTAGCATGTGAGATGAGTGCAACTGTGTGGTAGTTTGAACATTCTTTGGCACTGCCTTTCTTAGGGACTGGAATTAAAACTGACTTTTTCCAATCCTGTGGCCACTACTGAGTTCTCCAAATTTGCTGGCATATAATTGTACTATATGAGGATTTTGAACTTCCAGATGGTCAAGGTGGTTTTAGAAAAGGCAGAGGAACCAGAGATAAAATGGCCAACATCCGCTGGATCATCAAAAAAGCAAGAGAGTTCCAGAAAAATATCTACTTCTGCTTTATTGACTATGCCAAAGCCTTTGACTGTGTGGATCACAATCAACTGTCGAAAATTCTGAAAGAGATGGGAATACCAGACCACCTGACCTGCCTCTTGAGAAACCTATATGCAGATCAGGAAGCAACACTTAGAACTGGATATGGAACAACAGACTGGTTCCAAATAGGAAAAGGAGTATGTAAGGCTGTATATTATTTAAATTCAAGGCTGCTTATTTAACTTCTATGTAGAGTACATCATGAGAAACGCTGGGCTGGAAGAAGCACAAGCTGGAATCAAGATTGCCAGGAGAAATATCAATAAGCTCAGAAATGCAGATGACACCACCCTTATGGCAGAAAGTGAAGAGGAACTAAAAAGCCTCTTGATGAAAGTGAAAGAGGAGAGTGAAAAAGTTGGCTTAAAGCTCAACATTCAGAAAATTAAGATCTTGACATCTGGTCCCATCATTTCATGGCAAATAGATGGGGAAACAGTGGAAACAGTGTCAGCCTTTATTTTTCTGGGCTCCAAAATCACTGCAGATGGTGACTGCAGCCATGAAATTAAAAGACACTTACTCCTTGGAAGGAAAGTTATGACCAACATAGATAG
>SJYW01017878.1:48658-67697 GCA_006410735.1 Raphicerus campestris | reverse complement strand
TGGTAGTTTGAGCATTCTTTGGCATTGCCTTTCTTTGGGACTGGAATGAAAACTGGCCTTTTCCAGTCCTGTGGCCACTGCTGAGTTTTCCAAATTTGCTGGCATATTGAGTGCAGCACTTTCACAGTATTATCTTTTAGGATATGAAATAGCTCAACTGGAATTCCATCACCTCCACTTGCTTTTTTTTGTAATGATGCTTCCTAAGGCTCACTTTACTTCACATTCTAAGATGTCTGGCTCTAGGTTAGTGATCACACCATCATGATTATCTGGGTTGTGAAGATCTTTTTTGTATAGTTCTGTGTATTCTTGCACACTTCTTCTTAATAGCTTTAGCTTCTGTTAGGTCCATACCATTTCTGTCCTTTATTGAGCCCATCTTTTCATGAAATGCTCCATTGGTATCTTTAATTTTCTTGAAGAGATCTCTAGTCTTTCCCATTCTACTGTTTTGCTCTATTTCTTTGCACTGATTACTGAGGAAGGCTTTCTTATCTCTCCTTACTAGTCTTTGGAACTCTGCATTCAAATGGGCTTATCTTCCCTTTTCTCCTCTGCCATTCACTTCTCTTCTTTTCTCAGCTATTTGTAAGGCCTCCTCAGACAGCCATTTTGCTTTTTTGCATTTCTTTTTCTTGGGATGGTCTTGATCCCTGCCTCCTGTACAGTGTGATGAACCTCTGTCCATAGTACTTCAGGCACTCCGTCTATCAAAACTAATCCCTTGAATCTGTTTCTCACTCCACTGTATAATCATAAGGGATTTGATTCAGGTCATACCTGAGTGGTCTAGTCATTTTTCCCTTTTCTTTCGAACTTAAATCTTAATTTGGCAATAAGGATTTCATGATCTGAGCCATAGTCAGCTCCTGGTCTTATTTTTGCTGACTGTATAGAACTTCTCCATCTGTGGCTGCAAAGAATATAATTGATCTGATTTTGGTGTTGACCATCTGGTGATGTCCATGTGTACCTACAGTCTTCTCTTGTGTTGTTGGAAGAGGGTGTTTGCTATGACCAGTGCGTTCTCTTGACAAAACTCTGTTAGCCTTTGTCCTGCTTCATTCTGTACTCCAAGGCCAAATTTTCTTGTTCTCCAGGTATCTCTTGACTTCCTACTTTTCCATTCCAGTCCCCTTTGATGAAAGGATTGGAAGGACTGATGTTGAAGCTGAAACTCCAATACTTTGGCCACCTGATGCGAAGAATTGACTCACTGGAGAAAACCCTGATGCTGGGAAAGACTGAGGGCAGGAGGAGAAAGGGACAACAGAGGATGAGATGGTTGGATGGCATCACTGACTCAATGGACATGAGTTTGGGTAAACTCCAGGAGTTAATGATGGACAGGGAGGCCTGGCGTGCTGCAGTCCATGGGGTCACAAAGAGTCGGACACGACTGAACGACTGGACTGAACTGAACTGATGATGAAAAGAACAAAATATGGTCCACTGGAGAAGGGAATGTATATAATCCAATATATAAGGAACTGGTTCATGTGATTATAGAGGCTGAGTGATTATAGAGCTACAGTTGGCAAACTGGAGACCCAGGAGAACAGATGGTGTAAGTTCCAGTCTGAATCTAAGTTCAAAAGCAGGAGAAGACCAAGGTCCCAGCTTAAAACAGTCAAAGAAAAGTCCCTTCTGACCTGTCTTTTTGTTCTATTCAGGTCTTTCACTGATTGGATGAGGGCCACCCACAGTAGGGGGGACAATCTTCTGTACTCTTTCTACCTATTCAAATGTTAATTCCATCTAGAAACACCCTCACAGACACACCTGGAATCGTGTTCACCCAGCTGCTCCCTGGTACTCCTGACTCAGTCAAGCTGACATCAAATTGACACTCATGGTGGATGAATGGAAGGCACGGTCCAGGGTCTAAGGGGAGAGCTGGGGTTTCCCAAATGGGGGCGGGCCCTGACAGCTTGCGGTGCCCCGGTGACCGGTGGTGCTGGATTCGTGGTCTCCGGAGGAGAAGATTCAACTCTGGGAGCAAAGGCAGTCTCAGCCACTCAGAGCTTTGTNCGTGTTCACCCAGCTGCTCCCTGGTACTCCTGACTCAGTCAAGCTGGCATCAAATTGACACTCATGGTGGATGAATGGAAGGCACGGTCCAGGGTGTAAGGGGAGAGCTGGGGTTTCCCGAACGGGGGCGGGCCCTGACAGCTTGCGGTGCCCCGGTGACGGGTGGTGCTGGATTCGTGGTCTCCGGAGGAGAAGATTCAACTCTGGGAGCAAAGGCAGTCTCAGCCACTCAGAGCTTTGTGTAGATTTTATTTAAAGTGGAAATGACAGAGAAAGCTTCTGACATAGACATCCGAAGGGGGCAGGAGAGTACCCACTTCATTAGTTTAAGCGGGCCTTATATATTTCTCAACTAGCTGCTGAGAATAGATTTAAAAAATACCACAAGGCTGTGAAAATTTTGCCCAGACCTTCTCCCATAACATACATCCAAAGCTTAAAAAAAAAAAAAAAAAGGCATGTCCTTGAACAAGAGACACTGCTGCCTAAGAGGCCTACTTGTCTAAGGTCAAAGAATGTGAAAAAGAATGTTTCCCTCCTCTTCAAGGGGCCTGAGGCTTGGACTTCTTATCAACCTGCCTAAGTCAACTCTCTCAGCCCCTGGGAACTAGAGTAGTGATACTTACCAATCAGTATGGAAGTATTTCAATATTTCAATAGCTGGTTTAGCCGTCTCTTTGTGTCTCAACTCAACAACAGCTCTGCCTTAAGCCAGGTCACCTACTGGCGCTTCCATGATATTCCAGGAATTGCTATACTTCCTGCCCACTATGTGGCATTTTCTAGAATGTCATGGAACCTCCAGTAGGTGACTTAGGCTTAGTTGTAAGATGCATCCACAGCCCAACTGAGAAATGTAAACAGCAAAGATGGGAGAATTGATCTGGGCCACAGTGCAGGATTGCCAATCTTCCTGCGGGCAGGGGCAGTCTGGTAGCTGAGGTGGTGGCTGTGGTACGTACCACGCGGCAGGTGTGGTTTTAACCATCCTCATCTGTTACATCCTCAGACCTTGTAGTCGATCAAGCTTAAGACTTGCTGGTTGTCCAGTGGTTAAGACTCCTTTCCACTGCAAGTGGTATGAGGGTTGGATATCTGGTTGGGGAAGTAAGATCCAACATGTCACACAGCACGGCCAGAAAAAAAAAACAAACCAGTCTTTATGGTCTGTGTGATGTAGTGCAAGTTCCTTGGTGTCTACAGGCCTTAGTTTCTTCCTCCAAAAAACTGGGAGTAATGACAGTATGTACCTCACAGGAAGTCACAGACAGAAACAGGAATTTTGGCCAGGGGAGAAGCTGAGTCTGGGCCCATCTGGAAGATCGTCAAAATGTCGCACTGCGCTCCCTAGAGCTCCAGTGTGACCCCAGGCGTGTCCTCTGAATCCAGGAGTGGGGGGCTCAGGACAGTGTGCCCTGATATGTAAACACTGAAAAGGTGTTTGATAATGAAGGGTTTCTCTGTTTTTTGTAACCCGCCAAGTTTAGAACCAACACTGTGGGGAACGTCCTGAAGAAGCTGTGGCTTGTCTCCGTAAAGCAGCCCGAGGAGCCAGCTCGCCCTGGGAAGTGTGTCTCTGTGTCCTTGCAAGCAATCTCCCCTCCTCTTTCACCTCACCCATCTTGCCCCTTCCTTTCCGCCTCCTTCCTTCTTTCAACCCTTCTTTCCTTTTCCTCTCCTGATCTGACTTCTCATGATGCGCATTTAATGTCTTCCTCTTCTCCTTCAACTGACTTTCTTTCTCCTTCCCTCTCTCTTGCTCTGTCTCCCCTACATATGTGTGTACACAAACACGTGTAAGCACCGCACACATACGCTGCTAATTGTCACCTGCAGCCCCACATTAAACACACTTGCAAGATGACAGCACGCTGCAGAGAGACGTTGCAACGTCACTCAGTAGAAAACTACTGAGCACTACGTGGTTCCCGCCCCCTTTTCTTACAAGAGCACTGAGATAAATGAAAGGCAGGAGATAAGACCATCGTGATTGTCAGCTGTTTCTCATCACTGTCCTGACTTCTGCACATGCTGACATTTCCCTAGCATTCTCATACATCACTAGCTCCCCTGGGCCCCCAGATGAAAGCCATTCCCTCATGAGAGTTCAAGAGAGAAGGCAGAGGATGGGATTTGGGGTCATGGAGAAATGTGTGGAAGGCAGGCAGCTATTTTATTCCCTGTATTTCCCTGCCTTGGGAGGGACTTTTAAAGGTGGGGGCATAGGGCTTCCCTGGTGGCTCAGCTGGTAAAGAATCTGCCCACAATGTGGGAGACCTGGGTTCGATCCCTGGGTTGGGAAGATTCCCTGGAGAAGGGAAAGGCTAGTATTCTGGCTTGGAGAATTCCATGGACTGCACAGTCCCTGGGGTCACAAAGAGTCGGATACGACTGAGAGACTTTCACTTTCACTTTGGGAGTATAGAGACACTAGAGCCTGCTAACAAGGCTAACTTTGAGGAGTCAGGTGAGCCTGGAGAATTCTGTGGAAGGGAGAGGAGCCCCAGGCAGCCATCCTGCTGCTGCTGCTAAGTTGCTTCAGTCGTGTCAGACTCTGTGTGACCCCGTAGATGGTAGCCCACCAGGCTCCCATCCCTGGGATTCTCCAGGCAAGAACACTGGAGTGGATTGCCATTTTCTTCTCCAATGCATGAAAGTGAAAAGTGAAAGTGAAGTCGCTCAGNCTGGCTCTAGGTGAGTGATCACACCATCGTGGTTATCAGGATCATGAGGATCCTTTTTGTATAGTTCTTCTGTGTATTCTTGCCACCTCTTCTTAGTATCTCTGCTTCTGTTACGTCCATACCATTTCTGTCCTTGATTGTGCTCATCTTTGCATGAAATGTTCCTTTGGTATCTCTAATTTTCTTGAAGAGATCTCTAGTCTTTCACATCCTATTATTTTTCTCTATTTCTTTGCTTTGATCACTGAGGAAGGCTTTCTTATCTCTCCTTGCTATTCTTTGGAACTCTGCATTCAAATAGGTGTATCTTTCCTTTTCTCCTTTGCCTTTCACTTCTCGTCTTTTCTCACCTATTTGCAAGGCCTCCTCAGACAACCATTTGGCCTTGTTGCATTTCTTTTTCTTGGGGATGGTCCTGATCACCGCCTCCTGTACAATGTCGCAAACCACCATCCATAGTTCTTCAGGCACTCTACTCTGTCTATCAGATATAACCCCTTGAATCTATTTGTCACTTCCACTGAAGAGTCATAAGGGATTTTATTTCAGTCATACCTGAATGTCTGGTGGCTTTTCCCTACTTTTCTCAACTGAAGTCTGAATTTGGCAATAGGGAGTTCATGATCAGAGCCAGTCAGCTCCTGGTCTTGTTTTTGCTGACTCTATAGAGCTCCTCCATCTTTGGCTGCAAATAATATAATCGATCTGATTTCAGTATTGACCATCTCGTGATGTCCATGCATAGCGTCTTTCTTGTGTTGTTGGAAGAGAGGTTGTTTGCTACGACTAGTGCATTCTCTTGGCAAAACTCTGTTAGTCTTTGCCCTGCTTCGTTTTGTACTCCAAGACTGAATTTGCCTCTTACTCCAGGTATCTCTTGACTTCTCATTTTTGCATTCCAAGTCCCTATAACGAAACAGACATCTTTTTTGGGTGCTAGTTCTAGAAGGTCTTATAGGTCTTCATAGAAGTGATCAACTTCAGCTTCTTCAGCATTATTGCTTGAGGTATAGACTTGGATTACTATATATTGAATGATTTGCCTTGAAAATGAACAGAGATCATTCTGATATTTTTGAGATTGCATCCAAGTACTGCATTTTGGACTCTTTTGTTGACTATGATGGCCACTCCATTTCTTCTAAGGGATTCTTGCCCACAGGAGTTGATACCATGGTCATGTTCCCTCTTGCCATCTCCTGTTTGACCACTTCCAATTTGCCTTGATTCATGGACCTAACATTCCAGGTTCCTATGCAATATTGCTCTTTACAGCATCAGAATTTAATGCCATCACCTGTCACATCCACAGCTGGGTGTTGTTTTTGCTTTGGCTCTGTCTCTTCATTCTTTCTGGAGTTATTTCTCTACCAATCTCCAGTAGCATATTGGGCACCTACTGACCTGGGGAGTTATCTTTCATTGTCCTACCTTTTTGTCTTTTTATACTGTTCCAGGGCTCTCGAGCCAGGAATACTGAAGTGATTTGCCTATCCCTTCTCCAGTGGACCACGTTTTGTAGACCTCTCCACCATGACACGTCGGTCTTGGGTGGCCCTACATTGCATGACTCATAGTTTCATTGAGTTAGTCAAGGCTGTGGTTCATGTGATCAGTTTGGTTAGTTTTCTATGATTTTGGTTTTCATTCTTTCTGGCCTCTGATGGATAAGGATAGCTAGCTTATGGAAGTTTCCTGATGGGAGAGACTGACTGAGGAGGAAACTGGGTCTTCTTCTGATGGGCAGGGCCATGATCAGTAAATCTTTAATCCAGTTTTCTATTGATGAGCTGGGTTGTGTTCCCTCCAGGTTGTTTGACCTGAAGCCAAACTAAGGTGGAAGTAATGAAAATAATGGTGACCTCCTTCAAAAGATCCTGTGCAGGTGTGCCTCACTAAGTGCCTCCAACCCTGCAGTAGTCCAGCACTGACCCACGCCTCTGCTGGATACTCCTGGACACAGGTGAGTCTATACTTTAAGAAAAAACATTTTGCTCAGCCAAGGAGGAAGTAGGCAACATTCTATTTGTGGGGCCTAGAATGGACTAGGCCAAGGTTGAATTCTTAGCTAACCATGATTCTTAGAGATAAACACTCTTTCATTTTTAACTTTCTATTTCATTTAAGCAAAACTGCTGGAGACTTCAGAAGCATTCAGCAGGCCTGAAGATTGTTGATGATTTTAAGGTTTTGTTGAGTACTTTAAACTGCAATTAATTATACGTCAATGTTCAAAAATTGTTGTAGAACACTATTTTTTAAATTGATTTGTATAAACAGATATCTAACTTGTATTATATTTTCTATGGTGTGTACATTCTTAAAATCTCACTACAGTTTCCATGGTTTCACCTATGACATTAATGTCAACTTACCTATAATGTTTACACTTGAAAAATTGTAAATAGACCATCTAATTTTATTGTGGTTATCCTCACCTTATTCATGAACAAGATTTCTTAAATGTTGCAAGGTTATTTTATTAACTAGTAAGAGAATCAGGATTAGAACCAGACAAAAATATCAGTCTTTTTTCTAAGCCACACTTATTTTCTTTTCACATCATTTATAATATGGGAAAAATTGTGAAATAAATGTTCTTAAGCACTTATCACACCATATTATAAATCTCTCTTTCTTATCCATTGTCCCACTACCCTGCGGGGGTCTTTGAAAATGCAGTTTTTGTCCCTGGGTCTATCATCCTTGACACCTACTGCTGCTGCTACTGCTGCTAAGTCACCTCAGTAGTGTCCTACTCTGTGCGACCCCAGAGACGGCAGCCCACCAGGCTCCCCCGTCCCTGGGAGTCTCCAGGCAAAAACACTGGAGTGGGTTGCCATTTCCTTCTCCAATGCATGAAAGTGAAAAGTGAAAGTGAAGTTGCTCAGTCGTGTTCAACTCTATGCGACCCCATAGACAGCAGCCCACCAGGCTCCTCCGCCCATGGGATTTTCCAGGCAAGAGTACTGGAGTGGGGTGCCATTGCCACCTACTCATTACTAAACTAATAAGTTAAAAATTGAAAATACCATAAGGGTAAAATTGTTCCAAAACTATAAAATATCAAAGGTCTTGGTCTGGCTAGCACCATGTCATAAACTATAAAACATTATTTATGTATCTTTAAACTTGAAACTAATTAGTAAAACTCTTGAATTGGCATGAAATCAAGTTATTTCTCATATATTTTCATTGCTTACATTATGTATATGTGTACATAAAAATGGGAAAAAGTATTTACTGGAGAATATATTTAAACAGAAAAGAGCTATAAATCTTTGAAGTATCTTAAGAAATTTTCATTTTTCACACTTTTACTCTCATTTTTTTTCATGAATACAGTATCTCAAGATTAGATAGAAAAGCAGAGATAATCCAAAGATAGTATCTCTACTTTCTCAATGTGCACTGACAATGATGCCAAGGAATATGGAAGACACAGAATCTTCCTGTTGATAAATCAATCCAGTTTCAAGTAATTTTTAAAGAGATTACTAGACAGAGGAATCACTACTCTCTAGGTCAAATTTCTTTAACCGGAATTGAATTAGATCAGAACAGAATTTGAAATGCCATTAACAGATTCTTGCACTTAGATTGTATTGGCATAATATTTATCTTTTTAAGGAGGAAGAAAATAGGACCTGGTAAAATTTTATTTAAACAATTATTGAGAAAACTGTCCTTTGGGGTATCCTTGTAACTGAAAGTGGTAATGCTGATTGCAATGCCTCCACATGCCAGGCATGGCTGCCTTTATGGAGCTAGCTCCCGATGGGGAGCTCAGAAGGGTGTTCCAGGTCAGAGCTCCCTGCAGAAAAGGCTGAGACCACTTGTCACCAGTGCACTGTAATCCTGGTCACTGTTTCTTGCTTCCCTCCCTTCACAAAAGGTGTTATTTCCAGGGCGCATTCCCCAAAACTTCCTGATCTCTGAGTTTGTTATAGGAAGCATTTCTACAATACCTACTAAGCCACATACTCCTCCCACTGGTAATACAGTTCTCTCAGCACTCTAGAAAGAAATGGTTTGCCTTGTTGGAAGCCCAATAAGACTCTGAAAAAACATTGTATTTTCCAGCAAGCTTGAGGCAGACAGTAAAGGTTACCTAAGTATTG
The DNA here is from genome assembly GCA_006410735.1 of Raphicerus campestris. Classification (NCBI taxonomy): domain Eukaryota; kingdom Metazoa; phylum Chordata; class Mammalia; order Artiodactyla; family Bovidae; genus Raphicerus; species Raphicerus campestris. Next base: position 58,858 of record SJYW01017878.1, on the reverse strand, counting down.
ACACTGTTGTCAGCATGTCAGGGATTTGCTTTATAACATTTTGAAATTAAGCAACTATGGAAAAGTTTTGAGAGCATCTTTGAAGAGACTAATAAATGCAGAGCAACGGCATACTCAGGAGATTATATGTAAACTTGCTGATCATACTGTTCATCAAGCTTAGGAACTAGAGGAAGACAATTGCCCAAATATTTTAGAGATTCTTATTAGTGAAAATACTCTTTAATTTTCTGTGACTTATAAATTTGTTCTTATTATGTGGAAAATATTCTATAACATTAAGTAAAATGCTACATATCTGAGGCTTCATTTTCATAAGAGATTCATTACATATACTTACAAATGGAAATAATTTGGCTATTTCTTTCCAACAAATTTAGGACCCTATCAACTCAGCACCAAACAATTAATTGTAGCATCAGTCTTTCTCCAGATAGACTCCAAGAGGTAGGACTCACTGGGAATGTTCTGGAAGGAAAAGAGACAATGGTGCCTGTATCTTTACGCAAGAAAATAGACCAAAAAAAAAAAAAATTGCTTTGGATCCAGCTACTGCCTTGTCATAAGTCCTATTTCTAGTTCTTCTTCCCTTGTTCTCAACATTCTGACTCCACCACAGTGGAATTTACCTATATTTATAATGTGCTGACTGACTGTAGAAGTTAAGCTCTTACCCTCCCACACAGACTTAGAGACAGATCATCATCTAACATTGATGATTGCTTTTCAGAGGGATGGCTCTTTGAGAAAGATACTCCTGGGTTCCAAAACTGGAAAGAGGCTGGGAGAAGATTTACACCTCTAAGGAACAAAGGAATAATTTATAACTGCAAGCTTTCTAGAGTAAAAGTTCTAAAAAAGGGGANAAGGAGATCAGTCCTGGGTGTTCTTTGGAAGGAATAATGCTCAAGCTGAAACTCCAGTACTTTGGCCACCTCATGCGAAGAGTTGACTCACTGGAAAAGACTCTGATGCTGGGAGGGATTGGGGGCAGGAGGAAAAGGGGCCGACAGAGGATGAGATGTCTGAATGGCATCACCGACTCGATGGACATGAGTTTGAGTGAACTCTGGGAGTTGGTAATGGATAAGGAGGCCTGGCGTGCTGCGATTCATGGGGTCACAAAGAGTCAGACAGGACTGAGCAACTGAACAGAACTGAGTGCAGCACTATCACGGCATCATCTTTCAGGATTTGAAATAGCCCATCACCTCCACTAGCTTTGTTCATAGTGATGCTTCCTAAGGTCCACTTGGCTTTGCATTCCAGGATGTCTGGCTCTAGGTGAGTGATCACACCATCGTGGTTATCAGGATCATGAGGATCCTTTTTGTATAGTTCTTCTGTGTATTCTTGCCACCTCTTCTTAGTATCTCTGCTTCTGTTACGTCCATACCATTTCTGTCCTTGATTGTGCTCATCTTTGCATGAAATGTTCCTTTGGTATCTCTAATTTTCTTGAAGAGATCTCTAGTCTTTCACATCCTATTATTTTTCTCTATTTCTTTGCTTTGATCACTGAGGAAGGCTTTCTTATCTCTCCTTGCTATTCTTTGGAACTCTGCATTCAAATAGGTGTATCTTTCCTTTTCTCCTTTGCCTTTCACTTCTCGTCTTTTCTCACCTATTTGCAAGGCCTCCTCAGACAACCATTTGGCCTTGTTGCATTTCTTTTTCTTGGGGATGGTCCTGATCACCGCCTCCTGTACAATGTCGCAAACCACCATCCATAGTTCTTCAGGCACTCTACTCTGTCTATCAGATATAACCCCTTGAATCTATTTGTCACTTCCACTGAAGAGTCGTAAGGGATTTTATTTCAGTCATACCTGAATGTCTGGTGGCTTTTCCCTACTTTTCTCAACTGAAGTCTGAATTTGGCAATAGGGAGTTCATGATCAGAGCCAGTCAGCTCCTGGTCTTGTTTTTGCTGACTCTATAGAGCTCCTCCATCTTTGGCTGCAAATAATATAATCGATCTGATTTCAGTATTGACCATCTCGTGATGTCCATGCATAGCGTCTTTCTTGTGTTGTTGGAAGAGAGGTTGTTTGCTACGACTAGTGCATTCTCTTGGCAAAACTCTGTTAGTCTTTGCCCTGCTTCGTTTTGTACTCCAAGACTGAATTTGCCTCTTACTCCAGGTATCTCTTGACTTCTCATTTTTGCATTCCAAGTCCCTATAACGAAACAGACATCTTTTTTGGGTGCTAGTTCTAGAAGGTCTTATAGGTCTTCATAGAAGTGATCAACTTCAGCTTCTTCAGCATTATTGCTTGAGGTATAGACTTGGATTACTATATATTGAATGATTTGCCTTGAAAATGAACAGAGATCATTCTGATATTTTTGAGATTGCATCCAAGTACTGCATTTTGGACTCTTTTGTTGACTATGATGGCCACTCCATTTCTTCTAAGGGATTCTTGCCCACAGGAGTTGATACCATGGTCATGTTCCCTCTTGCCATCTCCTGTTTGACCACTTCCAATTTGCCTTGATTCATGGACCTAACATTCCAGGTTCCTATGCAATATTGCTCTTTACAGCATCAGAATTTAATGCCATCACCTGTCACATCCACAGCTGGGTGTTGTTTTTGCTTTGGCTCTGTCTCTTCATTCTTTCTGGAGTTATTTCTCTACCAATCTCCAGTAGCATATTGGGCACCTACTGACCTGGGGAGTTATCTTTCATTGTCCTACCTTTTTGTCTTTTTATACTGTTCCAGGGCTCTCGAGCCAGGAATACTGAAGTGATTTGCCTATCCCTTCTCCAGTGGACCACGTTTTGTAGACCTCTCCACCATGACACGTCGGTCTTGGGTGGCCCTACATTGCATGACTCATAGTTTCATTGAGTTAGTCAAGGCTGTGGTTCATGTGATCAGTTTGGTTAGTTTTCTATGATTTTGGTTTTCATTCTTTCTGGCCTCTGATGGATAAGGATAGCTAGCTTATGGAAGTTTCCTGATGGGAGAGACTGACTGAGGAGGAAACTGGGTCTTCTTCTGATGGGCAGGGCCATGATCAGTAAATCTTTAATCCAGTTTTCTATTGATGAGCTGGGTTGTGTTCCCTCCAAGTTGTTTGACCTGAAGCCAAACTAAGGTGGAAGTAATGAAAATAATGGTGACCTCCTTCAAAAGATCCTGTGCAGGTGTGCCTCACTAAGTGCCTCCAACCCTGCAGTAGTCCAGCACTGACCCACGCCTCTGCTGGATACTCCTGGACACAGGTGAGTCTATACTTTAAGAAAAAACATTTTGCTCAGCCAAGGAGGAAGTAGGCAACATTCTATTTGTGGGGCCTAGAATGGACTAGGCCAAGGTTGAATTCTTAGCTAACCATGATTCTTAGAGATAAACACTCTTTCATTTTTAACTTTCTATTTCATTTAAGCAAAACTGCTGGAGACTTCAGAAGCATTCAGCAGGCCTGAAGATTGTTGATGATTTTAAGGTTTTGTTGAGTACTTTAAACTGCAATTAATTATACGTCAATGTTCAAAAATTGTTGTAGAACACTATTTTTTAAATTGATTTGTATAAACAGATATCTAACTTGTATTATATTTTCTATGGTGTGTACATTCTTAAAATCTCACTACAGTTTCCATGGTTTCACCTATGACATTAATGTCAACTTACCTATAATGTTTACACTTGAAAAATTGTAAATAGACCATCTAATTTTATTGTGGTTATCCTCACCTTATTCATGAACAAGATTTCTTAAATGTTGCAAGGTTATTTTATTAACTAGTAAGAGAATCAGGATTAGAACCAGACAAAAATATCAGTCTTTTTTCTAAGCCACACTTATTTTCTTTTCACATCATTTATAATATGGGAAAAATTGTGAAATAAATGTTCTTAAGCACTTATCACACCATATTATAAATCTCTCTTTCTTATCCATTGTCCCACTACCCTGCGGGGGTCTTTGAAAATGCAGTTTTTGTCCCTGGGTCTATCATCCTTGACACCTACTGCTGCTGCTACTGCTGCTAAGTCACCTCAGTAGTGTCCTACTCTGTGCGACCCCAGAGACGGCAGCCCACCAGGCTCCCCCGTCCCTGGGAGTCTCCAGGCAAAAACACTGGAGTGGGTTGCCATTTCCTTCTCCAATGCATGAAAGTGAAAAGTGAAAGTGAAGTTGCTCAGTCGTGTTCAACTCTATGCGACCCCATAGACAGCAGCCCAACAGGCTCCTCCGCCCATGGGATTTTCCAGGCAAGAGTACTGGAGTGGGGTGCCATTGCCACCTACTCATTACTAAACTAATAAGTTAAAAATTGAAAATACCATAAGGGTAAAATTGTTCCAAAACTATAAAATATCAAAGGTCTTGGTCTGGCTAGCACCATGTCATAAACTATAAAACATTATTTATGTATCTTTAAACTTGAAACTAATTAGTAAAACTCTTGAATTGGCATGAAATCAAGTTATTTCTCATATATTTTCATTGCTTACATTATGTATATGTGTACATAAAAATGGGAAAAAGTATTTACTGGAGAATATATTTAAACAGAAAAGAGCTATAAATCTTTGAAGTATCTTAAGAAATTTTCATTTTTCACACTTTTACTCTCATTTTTTTTCATGAATACAGTATCTCAAGATTAGATAGAAAAGCAGAGATAATCCAAAGATAGTATCTCTACTTTCTCAATGTGCACTGACAATGATGCCAAGGAATATGGAAGACACAGAATCTTCCTGTTGATAAATCAATCCAGTTTCAAGTAATTTTTAAAGAGATTACTAGACAGAGGAATCACTACTCTCTAGGTCAAATTTCTTTAACCGGAATTGAATTAGATCAGAACAGAATTTGAAATGCCATTAACAGATTCTTGCACTTAGATTGTATTGGCATAATATTTATCTTTTTAAGGAGGAAGAAAATAGGACCTGGTAAAAATTTATTTAAACAATTATTGAGAAAACTGTCCTTTGGGGTATCCTTGTAACTGAAAGTGGTAATGCTGATTGCAATGCCTCCACATGCCAGGCATGGCTGCCTTTATGGAGCTAGCTCCCGATGGGGAGCTCAGAAGGGTGTTCCAGGTCAGAGCTCCCTGCAGAAAAGGCTGAGACCACTTGTCACCAGTGCACTGTAATCCTGGTCACTGTTTCTTGCTTCCCTCCCTTCACAAAAGGTGTTATTTCCAGGGCGCATTCCCCAAAACTTCCTGATCTCTGAGTTTGTTATAGGAAGCATTTCTACAATACCTACTAAGCCACATACTCCTCCCACTGGTAATACAGTTCTCTCAGCACTCTAGAAAGAAATGGTTTGCCTTGTTGGAAGCCCAATAAGACTCTGAAAAAACATTGTATTTTCCAGCAAGCTTGAGGCAGACAGTAAAGGTTACCTAAGTATTGACACTGTTGTCAGCATGTCAGGGATTTGCTTTATAACATTTTGAAATTAAGCAACTATGGAAAAGTTTTGAGAGCATCTTTGAAGAGACTAATAAATGCAGAGCAACGGCATACTCAGGAGATTATATGTAAACTTGCTGATCATACTGTTCATCAAGCTTAGGAACTAGAGGAAGACAATTGCCCAAATATTTTAGAGATTCTTATTAGTGAAAATACTCTTTAATTTTCTGTGACTTATAAATTTGTTCTTATTATGTGGAAAATATTCTATAACATTAAGTAAAATGCTACATATCTGAGGCTTCATTTTCATAAGAGATTCATTACATATACTTACAAATGGAAATAATTTGGCTATTTCTTTCCAACAAATTTAGGACCCTATCAACTCAGCACCAAACAATTAATTGTAGCATCACTCTTTCTCCAGATAGACTCCAAGAGGTAGGACTCACTGGGAATGTTCTGGAAGGAAAAGAGACAATGGTGCCTGTATCTTTACGCAAGAAAATAGACCAAAAAAAAAAAAAATTGCTTTGGATCCAGCTACTGCCTTGTCATAAGTCCTATTTCTAGTTCTTCTTCCCTTGTTCTCAACATTCTGACTCCACCACAGTGGAATTTACCTATATTTATAATGTGCTGACTGACTGTAGAAGTTAAGCTCTTACCCTCCCACACAGACTTAGAGACAGATCATCATCTAACATTGATGATTGCTTTTCAGAGGGATGGCTCCTTGAGAAAGATACTCCTGGGTTCCAAAACTGGAAAGAGGCTGGGAGAAGATTTACACCTCTAAGGAACAAAGGAATAATTTATAACTGCAAGCTTTCTAGAGTAAAAGTTCTAAAAAAGGGGAGGTCAGGAGCTGATAGGAAGAAACCTAACTAAAGTTTAGTCAAGTTGAGGGGGAAATTAAGGCCATTTTTGTCAGAAAATAGAAAGACGAATGTGGCAAAAAGGGCTACAATTTGCAATGGCACATGAAGTAAATGTTGGTATAAAGCAAGGACATTTATGGAGACTTTATATTAAAATGATGAGGTTAGCTCTTGCAATTCTCTTACCAACAACTGAGTAATTATTTATAGTGATTTCTAAAAAATGGTTTGGATGAAGCTGTTTGAAAAAAAGGCAGGTAGAGGTCAAAGTTGACCATTATAGGTTGTAATAGAGTTCAACCAGAGAAACAAAACAAGCAGGGGATATATATTGATGGATTTATTGTAAAAAACTGTTTTATGGAATTTGAGAGGCTGAGCAGCAAGTCTAAAATCTATAGGGCATACTGTTATAAGGAGAGGCTAGAAACTGAGGCCGGAGAAGGCAATGGCATCCCACTCCAGTACTCTTGCCTGGAAACTCCCATGGACGGAAAAGCCTGGTAGGCTGCAGTCCATGGGGTCGCTGAGTCAGACACGACTGAGCCACTTCACTTTCACTTTTCACTTTCACGCATTGGAGAAGGAAATGACAACCCACTCCAGTGTTCGTGCCTGGAGAATCCCAGGGATGGCGGAGCCCAATGGGCTGCCATCTGTGGGGTCGCACAGAGTCGGACTCTACTGAAGTGACTTAGCAGCAGCAGAAACTGAGGCATAAGTTAAAGTTGCTATATACCAGCAGAATTTCTTCTTTCAAAAAATCTCAGTACTGCTCTTAAAGCCTCTCAGTTGATTACACAGAACACCTTGATTACCTAGGATAGTCTTCCCTACTCAATTGATTATGAATGTTAATCACATCTACAAGATACCTTCACAACAACACCTAAATTAGTGTTTGAATGAATAACAGGAATACAGCCTAGCCAAGTTGACATAATAAACCCACCAGCACATGGATTGAATTGAGGCATTATCAGAGAGATGCAACAAAGGAATTAACATCCCCAGTCAAATCAAAATGATTAGACATAAGGGTCTAATTGGTTTGTGTACTTAGAAAAGTTAAAATATTTCAATCAGCTTTTGAATTTTAGAAGATATATACTACATGGTTTTCATTGATTGCAGGGCTTTATTCTCTAGAAAAAAATGTACACATACAATACTGTAATATATAATATTATGCCTAGGCTATATTGTGCCTAACATATAATTTTTATATGTAATTTTTTAAATGTTTATTTACACAAATCTTTAGAGTCACCTAAATGTTCAGCATTTTATAATGTTCTAATATATACCTTAACTACAGAAAACTATAGTATATTTACATAAAAACCTGGTTATAAAAATTAAGAATGAGTAGTTACTAAAGCATCATAGGAAAATTATATCCAACTTTCATTGTAGAAGAGCTGTCTCTTATACACATCTAGATTGTTGATGATTTTAAGGTTTTGTTGAGTACTTTAAACTGCAATTAATTATACGTCAATGTTCAAAAATTGTTGTAGAACACTATTTTTTAAATTGATTTGTATAAACAGATATCTAACTTGTATTATATTTTCTATGGTGTGTACATTCTTAAAATCTCACTACAGTTTCCATGGTTTCACCTATGACATTAATGTCNATTCTTTCATAACAATAAATTACTTTATCATTTCTTAATCATATTACAAATTTTTCATAAAACTGACTGAAATATGTCTAATCTCATAATTTTACATTTATTTAGCATATTTGCTTTTTCCAGTATGCATTAAAGATTTTGATACATAAAAGTATAGTTGAATTGAGATTCTTTCACTTTTATATATGTCTTTAAATATAAGAACTAAAAATCATTAGAATAAAGATAATGAGAAGAAAAATAATGTCTGTATCCAAGAATTCCTCTTCCTTCTCTCAGTCTATATTGCTCCAATGTCCTCCCCAAGGCTCATAAACTTCTGTTCAGCACTGACACCAGTGACTAGCTATTAGCAAATTAAAAACTGAGATGTTATTTAATTAAATGCCCTAGCATTCAAGAGGGCTTCGTGGTGGCTCAGAGGTTAAAGTGTCTGCCTCCAGTGTGAGAGGCCTGGGTTTGATCCCTGGGTTGGGAAGATCCCCTGGAGAAGGAAATGGCAATCCACTCCAGTATTCTTGCCTGAAGAATCCCATGGACAGAGAAGCCTAGTAGGTTACAGTCCACGGGGTCACAAAGAGTCAGATACGACTGAACGACTTCACCTTCACCTGGCATTCAAGAAGTATTATCCTGCATCTCTCAGCCTTTACTGTCCTCTTCAGTGTTCTTATCCTACTCATTCAAAATTGAATATTTTTTGTTAGGTTTTAGTTAATCCAATTCTTTCTTATTCTTGCCTAGATGTGAAAATTGCCATTTGTTTTAAGTTAAGGTCCATTCTAAAGGTGCTGGGTGTTCTTTGGAAGGACTGATACTAAAGCTGACTCCAATACTTTGGCCACCTCATGCAAAGACTTCACTCACTGGAAAAGACTCTGATGCTGGGAGGGATTGGGGGCAGGAGGAGAAGGGGACAACAGAGGATGAGATGGCTGGATGGTATCACCGACTCGATGGACATAGGTTTGAGTGAATTCTGGGAGTTGGTGATGGACAGGGAGGCCTGGCATGCCGTGATTCATGGAGTCGCAAAGAGTCGGACACGACTGAGCAACTGAACTGAACTGAACTGAAGGTGAAAGTGGTTACATTTGTTATAAACAGAATTGGCACTTCTGTTAAGTGTTGCTTCCAGCAAGCTCTTTGCTTTTCATTTCTAGTGTATTCTTTAGTCCAAAGCATTGCTAACCCACAAGATGTGCATGGGGCAGCAGGAGAGAAAAGCAACATACACAAATTCCACTCATACTTAAGAGAATGGTAAGAGGCTCCTGTGACTGGAGATAGGATGAGAAAAAGAGTAGAGTCGCATAAGATACAAGCAGTAAAGAAGAGGACAGAGGACGACACAGATAGCTGTGAAGCTGAGGTTGCATTCATTCTGATGTGCTAATTCATTGGAAGATTGCCAGTGAAACCTAGGAAATTTATCTGAATCACTTTAAATACCATATGATCTCACTTACACGTAGAATCTAAAACAAAAACAAAAACAAAAAAAAACAAAACAAAAAAGGAAGAGCTCATAGATACACAGAAGACATAGGCAGACGGTAGGAGGTGGGTAAAATGGGTAAGGGGGTTCAAAAGGTACAAACTTAAAGCTATAAAATAAGTCATGAGACATTATACACAATATAGTGACTATCGTTAACAACACATATTTGAAAGCTGCCAACATCCACTAGATTATGGAAAAAGCAAGAGAGTTCCAGAAAAACATCTACTTCTGCTTTATTGACTATGCCAAGCCTTTGACTGTGCGGATGACAATAAACTGGAAAATTCTGAAAGAGATGGGAATACCTGACCACCTGACCTGCCTCTTGAGAAACCTATATGCAGGTCAGGAAGCAACAGTTAGAACTGGACATGGAACAACAGACTGGTTCCAAATAGGAAAAGGAGTGTATCAAGGCTGTATATTGTCACCCTGCTTATTTAACTTCTATGCAGAGTACATCATGAGAAACGCTGGACTGAAGAAACACAAGCTGGAATCAAGATTGCTGGGAGAAATATCAATAACCTCAGATATGCAGATGACACCACCCTTATGGCAGAAAGTGAAGAGGAGCTAAAAAGCCTCTTGATGAAAGTGAAAGAGGAGAATGAAAAAGTTGGCTTAAAGCTCAATACTCAGAAAACTAAAATCATGGCATCTGGTCCCATCACTTAATGGGAAATAGATGGGGAAACAGTGGAAATAGTGTCAGACTTTATTTTGGGGGGCTCCAAAATCACTGCAGATGGTGACTGCAGCCATGAAATTA